>VXBR01004639.1:6573243-6692131 GCA_013400215.1 Cisticola juncidis
CATTGTGTGTTTGTTCACCCACACGTTCAAACGAGCGACGTCTGCTCCCTGCTCCACAGAACCACACCATGTCTAGTGGGCATGATGGTGTTTAGTCATGGGTTGGACTCTTAGTGGTTTTTTCCAACCTAATTGATGGTGTGATTTTGAGAAGTAATGCCCAGGTGTGGAGCTGAGGGGAAAGGAGAAGGAAAAAAGAATAATGTTGAGAAACATTCTTTGAATAGGTGAGTTTGGCTACTAGAAGGGAAATTACAAAATTTCTTCCCCTTTTGTGTCTTTACTCTCAAAAACTAGGGGTCCCAAAAGGATGGAGCATGCTCTTCTTGGTGGTGCCCAGGAACAGGAGATGAGGCAATGGGCAGAAAATGATGCACAGGAAGCTCCAGCCGAACATGAAGAAGAACTTTACTGTGCAGGTGACCGTGCAGGTGACTGGCACAGATTGCCCAGAGAAGCTGTGGAGTCTCCCTCACTGGAGATATTCCAGAACCATCCAAATGCAATCCTGTGCCATGTGCTCTAGGATGACCCCCTTGAGCGGGAGGTTGGACCAGATGACCCATTGACCTTCCAGCCTGACCCATTCTCAGATTCTGTGAGGGGAAATGCAAAAAGTGATGCTGCGTGTGGTGCTGTAGGAAAAGGTGAAAAAGCAACTAATAATTTTAAGACACGTTCTTTGAATAGTGAGTTTGGCTGCTAGATAAGACAAAATTCTTTGCCCCTTGTGTGTTTAATTTGTAGTCTCAAAAGCTGTAACTCTGGCACACAATTCCTTTGAGGTCAGATTCCTCTCCCTGCATGTAGGGCCTGGACAGAGCCCTGCACTGAGTGAATGCATTGGAGCATCCTTTGTGTCATATTCGAGTCTGTGGTTTTCTGAGTGCCATGGCTGAGAGCAAAGTATAGGGCAGCAAAGTTATTATTCTGTTTTTAAAATGTGGACTTTATCCATGCTTTAAATTGCTGCAAAATTATATTTCTTGCCGCTTATTTAAAAAGTGGAGCATTAACTTATAGATTACCAAAGTGTAGTTAGAAAGTTTCCACATCTAAAATATATGCTTCCCAAATAAAGTCAACTAAAAGGCTACTCATTATTTAGGAATTGTTTGTGTGAGAGTGGGGTCAGTTCAAAAAGACAAAAGCCAGCTTGGAATAAGGCAGAGGAAAACCTAAAACAAATCATCAGGACAAGTAGTAGGACAAACCTAAGTATAGGCTTGGTGCTTTGGGGAAGTGCAGCTTCAAAAGAAATACTGTTGATTATTGATGCTAAGTTGTGGTCGTGGAAACAATTCTTCAAAATTAGAGCACTCCATTATTAGCTTCTCATCAGAAAGTAGCTGTGAAATCCAAGTTGTTGTTTAACTTGGAAAGAAAAAACCCAAAGGTTTAGTAGGTTAGACTGGCTTTTCCTAATGGGTGAGGTTCAGGCCTCGGAGGATTCACAGCCTGCTAAATGCAAAGGCAGGTCAGTACTGTGTAGTGTGACAGGAGACCATATAAAATTTTGATTTAATCCTTTAAACATTTCTTGATGTGGAAAAAAGGGGTTTTCCCCAACCTTTCATAATCGATTACATGGAAAAAAAGAATGTGAAGCTAAAATCTGAGCTGCAGTAAACAAGACAGAAATTGCACAAGGCAGTTTCTTGGCTTTAATAGTTTAAAGAGTGATTTTATATTTACAGTTAAGGTATGATGGATACCAACCATAAAACTTTCCATTTATCCAAACAGAACACAGCAAAGAAGCATGATTCCTTATGGAACTAGAGAGTTGGAATTAAAACACTGCCTGCATTTGATGCCTTGGGAAGGTTGACCTGAAACAGCGACTGGACAGAGCTAGAGAATAAAGTAGGAATTTATTGAAAGGCCTCTAGGATCCACCTTGGGCAAGACAGGAGCCTGACCAAGGCTACACCCAGGGTGGACTAAGAATGGTCACAAAATGGCTGACCAGTCATGAGATTTTACATTTTTATAAGTTTTGGTTTATTTGTATATTGGGGTTTAATTGTCTAATTACAGCTTCATGTTGAGAGGTCCCATCCTTCTTGTTTTCTCTTTTTAATCTACTGTTGTTTATGATGTTGGGATGAAAGTTGTGCTTGGTCCTCAGTAAGAAAAGGATTTGTTTTGTCTACCTGCTCTGTGAAGAGAGCTGACTGGCACTTAGTATGACGCTCAGAACTGCGCCCCTAGGCAGCACAGAATTTGAAAACATGAAAACTAAACTTAAGGCATCACATCAATGCAACCAGGCTTCTTTAACACAATTGTTATCATTACATTAATATGCCCAGAGATTTTCTAACACTGTTCTGACTCTAGACAGCACAGCCCTGCTTTAGCATCCTTCAGATATAGGAATAATATTTGGGAGGGCTTAGAGACCAATTTTGCATTTGGAGAAAGGAAGGTATGAGAAGGTAAAGTGCCTGCTCACAGCTGAGGCAGGGCAAGCTGTACAGGATGCAGTTTCTACAGCGAAACACTGGGAGTATAAATAAATGTTTCCTAACAAAGTTATGGATGGAAACAAAAGATCGTGTAATTATTTTTTAAAATATTTTAAGTGGTTTATGCTTGTCTTCAAAGAAGATAGGAACATAGCTTCCTAAGACTGCAGAACAGGCAGTTTACAAAGCACCAATTACAAATATCATTTGTTAGAACATCTCTTTTTTTAACTTACAATCTCTGATAGAGATAGAGATAAGATTGTAAGATTATCTGTAACACTGAACAATAACGAGAATTATTTACTTTTTATAAGTTTGCCCATATTGTGGATATGATATTTAATTTTCTGTTCTCTGTTACAGGGAAAGACAGGTAATTTCAGTAAAAACAGCTCGTGGCTAAGGCCACCAGAGGAGGTACTGCAGGGGGTACTGAAGCACACAGCCAGGATTGCCCTGGCCCATGCAGAATCCAGCACTCGCCCTTGTTGAATACATGGCTGGTGATTGCCCAGCCCTCTGATTTGTCTGGGTCTCTTCCCTCAAGGGAGTCACCAACTCCTCCCAATTTATTGTCCTTGGCAAACTTCATCTCTCTTCCAGTCCTGCATCCAAGTCATTTATGAGGATGTTGAAGAGCACAGGGCTGAGGCTGGGGCCCTGTGGGACCCCACTGGTGACAGGACAGCAGCCTGGTGTAACCCCATCCACTGTGACCCTGTGTGCAGACCTGTGAGCCAATTCTCACCCAGCCCATCGTGTGTTCATTCAGCTGTGTGCTGGACATTTTGTCCAGAAGGATCCTGGGAGAGACAGTATCAAAAGTTTTACTGAAATCCAAAAGGATTACATAACTGCCTCATTAACATTTTTAATTAGATCTATTTATAGGACTAATAAAACTGAAAAGCTTTTAGATTCAGAAAACCTTCAAAGGTATTTTGCACAAGTATGAAGTCAAAGTGTCCTATGTTTTTATGGCTTGGTGCTTGCAGCAGAAGCCTGGAGTACTGTGTTAAGGGGCATTAAATCTGATGTTGCTGGCAGAGCATCAACATTCCAATAACAAAAGAAGGTCTGATGGGTCTGGTAAAGCTGGTATCAGAGATCCAGGCTGATATCCAAGTGCTGAGTCACTGAGACAGAATAAACGCTGCTATCAAAGAATCTTAATTGCTTAAGAACACGCAGCTGTCCTCTGGGAACATGAGGGAAAGGTCTGGTCACTTCACCTAACTTCAGCTGTCTCTAAAATCCAGTTTGAGGCCATGGACTGTGAAGAGAGAGGAGAGGGCACCTCCAGGGCACAGCTCATGCCACCCTCTTTGGGGAATGTGCTTCAGTAAAGAAGAAACTGCTGCCCACAGCTCTGTCCCGGGGCTGCCTTTTCTGCCCAAGTGCCTCGACAGCCACCTCACAGATGCCTGAAGTTAAGTGAGATGAATTCAGGCCTAACTGGTAGCTATAACCTAATGATGGAAATAATGTGGCAGCATTCCAGGAGGTATTAGCAATTCACACAGTTCCCAGATTCTTTTTTTAAACCATCTTTTATGATTTACGGAGGTCAATTATATAAAGCCCATCAGAACACAAGAAATGCTTAAAAATGCTGCATTAGAGAGACATTAATATTAGTTCTCCTGAGGTGGTAATGGCTGTAGCCTTCCCAGCCTGCTGCTCTGCCCTGCTGCTTAATGCATCCAGTTTTTCTATTTACAGATTTACAGATTCTATTTTTGGTGTTAACAAAGAATGTGAGCATATGTATCAAAGACTGTTCTCACATCATCTAATTATAGTACTGCTGGCAAAGTAATTCTGGAAAGTGCCACTTAATTAAATATAAGCATGAACTTTTTGCTGATAGCTTATCAGAAACAATTAGACTTGAAATATGGGCAACACACCTAGAGTCTAAAACTTTTAGGAGAAGCATTAAGAGCACAAAATAACCCATTTTCACTTGCATTCTCCAGTGTTTTCCTGCTGAGCACCACCTCAGTTTTCAAGTGCAGTGTGTCTTGGGTAATCTAGAGGCTGCAAGTTTATCTGGACTCCTCTTTGTGCACAAAAGCCTTAGCTAAGTGGTTGCTTTTGAAAGTAGTTAAACCACTTCAGCATAGTTGATGTTTTTTCCAATTCCTCCTGAAATATCAGATGTATTCTGCTGATTATTTGGGGTCTGCACACAACAACCCAGGAACTACTAAGGGCAGTCAGACGATCTCACAGCTTATGCCAAGTGCTTATTCTTTGCAAGGACAGCTTAATCAGCATTTATGTTCATTAACTTCATCAGGGATATGGGTTTCTGTCCATGTGACAATGCCAAATATTAGTTAATTCTATGTCATTTTTCATCGATAGCCAGATAGATCTACCAGATAATTATACCTAAAATATCTCTGCAGAACTTTGAGTTCTGCTGCTGTTTGCCTGAAAGTGAAGAGGGGAAAAAAGGAAAAACAGAGCTGTAATGGAAATCATTAAGATACAAGGGCAAGGAGGAAACAATTCCTTCAGAAGGTTTGTTTGACAACATACAGCAAAACGACATAGCAACTGAGGAGAGACACTTTCCCCAGGTCTAACATTTGGGCAAGCAGCAGTAGCAGGAGGATCTGAAATAACACCATCTGGTGAATTCCTGTTTCTTTCTTCAGCAATCAAGAACTATGTGTAACTATAAACAAATAATAAAATAGAATAATGCAAAACTACTTTTCAGTTAAATGTTACGAACAGCTGCTCTGGGAGTGCACAAAAGAATGATGTTAAATATAGTAGGAAATCTGAGCACGCTGCTCCTATAAATACACAAACCAACTTTGCAAACAGAATGTGTGATTCTGCAGAGCTGTGGACAGGGAAGCTTAGTCCCAGACTGGAGAGCAACTATTCAGCAATAAATGTAGCAACGATTTAACCATCACACAAGATGTCATCTCTGACAGTGTGAAATCAAGCTGGAGGACATCTGTGCCTGCCTTTACATCCCACTTTTTGCCAGTTAGAATTCCCATGTTTCTCCTTTTTGACTGTCTGATGTGCTTTGCTGAATTCTGGGCTAGGGGACCTTCAGAAGACAGTCAAAATACAGGAGTTTGCACAAGAGGCGGCACTCTTGGTGACAGAAGCAAATACACATTTAGGTGATTTAACATTAGTCTTACGGTTTTATATCAATGTTTAGCATCCTATCTACAAAAAACTGTGAAAATAATTCAGAACTCGGTTTTTACCAAGTCTGCTATTTTGCACTGGTAAGAGATTTGTAAAATCCTTGGAAAATCAAAGCAGCACAGGAAGTTGAAAAAGCAGTCACAAAATCTTAAATCCAACCCTACCTGCTAGGTACCACTGATTAACAACCACAGGAATCTGACAAGGAAGTGATTTGCTGTAATTTAATTCAGTTCCCAGTCACATCAAAGCCCACAAAAGGTATTTTGAAGATGCTGCTGGGTTCACTAACAAGCAAGGCAGAGAGAAAGATGATTAAGGTTTTGGAGGCTGTGTCGTATGAGGAGAGGCTGGGAGAGCTGATGTTGTTCAGCCTGGAGAAGGCTCAGATTCCTTAGTACTGCCCCACAGGACAAAAGGTAATGGGCACAGACTGGAATACCAGAAATGTGTTTAAACCTGATTAAAAAGGGTTTGTCGTCAAGTTAATTGAACACTGAAAACAAGTTGCCCAGAGAAACTGTGGATTTTCCCTCCAAGAAGACATTCAGCACTCCACAAGTGAAGGTCTTGTGCATCCTGCTGTAGGGGACCCTGCTTTGGGTTTTGGAGGAGGAGATCTCCAGACTTTCCTCCTGACTTCAGCCATTCTGTGTTCTCTGTGATGGATTCAACTTGTGTAACTTCATGAGCACTTTTTGCCTTGTTTTGCCTCTCTACACGTGAGACATTTAATGCCCTTTCCAGACTACCAGATACATACTAAAAAACAGATCAGATGTATGGACATTGTGTTTTTATTAATGTTTAGGAAATGCCCTACAAGAGGAGATTTCTGTGGTTTTGTGTTTACTGCATTTTTAGTAGCAGGTAAGCTGACGCATATATGCTGCTATTTCTAAGCATTCAAAAATAAATATGCATAATACTAACTTTATCAACAATAAAGTAGAACTAAAAGTGTATTTAGCAATGAAAATAATAAATAAGGGAAGAAGGTAAGTAATTATAAAAGGAGATAAAAACTAAATTGCACCTTCAAAGGGGCCCACATATGCTAGAATTCCAGAAGCAGCTGAAAAAGAAATTGATGAATTACAGCTTCTCAGACTTCTATCCATGGAGCTCTTTTCTTTCCCAAGATTCTGAAGAAGTTTTTACAAAGCAGAGCAAGTGCACTGTTTGAAAGACACCCTGAAACAAAGGTAAACCTCAAAGCTGCAGCTTCCTTGGCAGAGTGGGAAATCACAGCTCCAAAGCTGAAGGTATGAACCACCCTGAAGCAGCAGAACCGTAGGAATGTCCAGGCTGGAAAAGACCTCAGTGCTGACCGAGTGCAGCCATTAACCCAGCACTGCCAATCCCACCAAGTCCCTCAGTGCCACCTCTCCAGGAATTTTACATCCCTCCATGAATGGTGACTCCATCACTGCCATGGGTAGCCAGTTCTGACAGTACAGACTTCAATACCAACAAACAGTTAATATCAGATTCTTCAGGAACCTATTTCAGTACTATCAGTTTTTAACAAGAGAATGCCCAATTTACTGCAAAAAAATGAGTGTTTCTGCAGAGTTTCAAGAAAACTCAAATTATTTTATTCACAAAAGCAGAAGTCAATAAAAATATAGATATCCTGATCAGTTTTACAGACCATGTTCATTTCTTCTCTCCTTCACTGACAGGCAAAAGCATCATGAAAAAAAGTAACAAGCATTTACATCACAGACCATTATTAACACAGATTCATGTATATGAGCAAATATTACAGGTCATACAAACATTTCTCCTTTGTTTTTTCCTTTTTTTTCCTGTGCTGTACTATTTTTCAGTAGTGGTAAGAATATGTGCTGTCTCACTGGTATTTAAGTAATAGTTTTTGGTAGAAACTGAAATGCATGAATTTACTGCACTCAAAGTGTTTTTCTCTGAATTCCAAACCCCTTTATAAGATTAAACAAGAATGCTTGTGCTATATTACTCAAGTGATACCAAAGAAATGTCAACATTACTACTAATACCATCAGGAAGCTCATTTTTTATTATTTTTATGGAGCACCTCTCTAAGAAATACCTGAAGATACTCTTATTCAAATCAAACCTCTGTCAGCTCAGTGTTTACACATGAAACTGAGGGCAATCTTTCCTCTTTTGAAGATATATAAATGTTCCCTAGAAATCAAGTTTTGTGACATTTATACAAATCTGGCTTTCAGGACCATGATGGAAGACAAAAGAGATTAAGGACATGGCCAATTACTCCTGGTTTGCTTTGCTGTGCTTTATTTTTTTAAATCCACCTAATATGACTGAACCCCCATCTGGAAAAACTCATTGAAATAAAGAGACCAAGTGCTAATTTTGTTCTTTTTTATTCCACTTTTAACGCCTTTGAACTTTGTAGAGATGAAAAATTTGTGAACTCTTCCATCACACAGACCTTGACAAAAATGTTTGTAGAACAGGTTACAAAATCACAAACCCAAACTTAGTTGAAAACAAAAACCGATCAGAAAATATTTGCTTTTTCAAAACGCAAGTACTGAACTAGGAGGAAGAAACACCATAGTACAGAAACTTACTTTAAGGAAGGGTTGCCTTGGACAGAAACCAACCCCAAACTCATTATTACTGCTATAATTCTGATGATCCAAATCTACAATAATATTTCAGGTTGCTTGCACGCAGAATGCTCCTGCCTCTGCCAACCTAAACTCTGGGAGCATCACCACTGGGGGACAGTTCACTCTTCTTTTAAAATCCAGAAAATCAAACTTCATACAGAAACAATTCATGCTACATAAATGCTACAAGAGATCACTTTGACTCCCCTGCTCCTCAGGACATGACTGTTACCTCTCACACTTCCATCTCCTGTTCCTTAAAATATCCAGCAATAGATCACTGAAGAGCAGGAACTGGTGCTTCGTCCTGCCTCTCTGGAAGCAGCTGGCAGAGCTGGAAGCACTGTTTGCCAAAGGAAAGCCCCACTCTGCTCTCGCTGGATTCTGAAGGTGCTGAGGCTGCACAGAGTGCACAGTGACATCAGTGCACAGTGAAATCAGGGCTACAACTGCTCTGATGCCCTGTCTGTGCCAGGGTCACACTTCATGTACAGGACACACAGACATCATGGGGTGCTGCAGAACGAAGAAATAAAACATCAGAGTATTGGCAGCAAACTCAGGTTTGCTTGGCTTTTTTTCCAGGTTTTCCAGGTTTCTGCAGCTCTGTGATTCCTGCAGTTACAGCTCTGTGCAAGTCACACTTTCCCCAGCCTACCCTCCCTGTGGCACCTGCTGCTTTCCTGGCCACTGACAGCAATAGTGGGCACTGGCTCCTTTTCAAAAGCACAAAGTGGACGGTACCAGTCACCAGCACTTGGCATGACTCCAACACAATCTTCAAAATACAAATATTTAATAGAAAAATTTAATTTAATTTTACAAAATACAGATACAACACTACCCAATGTAGCAAAATAATGGAATTGAAAAATAATTTCAAAATATTTAAAGCATTAGGTTCTAAAATAAATAATGCTATCTAAAAGAAGTGTTCAGGTTTTGCAATTAGGAGGAGGCAGTATCACTATTACTGATCTTTTTTAACTTCTTTACAAGTTTCATAATTTATGTAGAAAAATATACAAGAAAGGAATTTGGGATAAAGAATAGGTTGAATATGTAACATTTAACATAAATAAAAAGCCTAGAGCAAAACCAAAAAGAAAACCAATCATTTTATTTCTGTACATCAAGACTACAAATAGTATTTTAACACTTCATTTATTACCCAAATTAGGAAATTATACATTTTTATATGGTTACTAGTAAACATTTTAAAACCACTCACTTTCCCCACATTTAAAAGGATATTGCTGGTTACTGCTTATTAAATAGGAAATCCAGCAGAGTTTCCAGTAACAGCAAAATATTTTTTTGCATAAGAGATGAGTACAAATTTGATTGTAATTTCTGATGATTTAAAATATAAAAGTAAAGTTCAGAGGGATGGACTGATGAATCTTAAAGTCTGAACTTTAATTCCTTTTTTAAACTCACTGGAGTTTGCACACAAAACCCTAAAACGTGCCTACTAGAGCATCAGCTCCTTCCAGACATGAGCAATTTTTTCCCCAGGTATCAGATTATATTAAGCAGCATATTCCCACTTACTTTTCTCAGTAGAAATACTGCAGGGAAATGGATATAAAAGCTGGTTAATCACAAAAAAAAAAGTTAAAAGCTTGATTAGTGTCTACAGCATAGATATGGCATTTAAGATGGAAAGAAATGATAGGGAAAAGGAATGTGACCACCACAGGCTTCAAATATAAAAGATAAAGCCTGATAACTTTGGTTCAAATAACTTTAATAATTATTACATGTATATTTTTCCAAAGTGGTGATTTCTGTATGTACTGTGTATGCAATAGGAGACTGATTCATTTAAAACCAACCAACCAACCAACAAACCTGTACAGGCACAAAAGACAGAAACAGGACACAGAAAACCTGGAAAGTCACATCCATTCAGAACAGTGTCCAAGTGATAATGATGCAGCAAAGCTTGAACTTAAAATAATGCAAATCCATTTTCTTCCAAGTGTTTCAGAAAGCACAAATGGAATATTACACCCATTTTATCTCAGTGCCTATCATCTTGAGGGAAGGTAGTATGAAACAAAATCAGTTCTGCAACAACTACCATAGAATCGTGGACTGAGTTGGAAGAGGTTGATCAGGATCATCCAGTCCAGCTCCTGGTCCTGCACAGGACACCCCAAGAGTCACGAGAAGTGTCTGAGAGCATTGTTCAAACGCTTCTGGATCTCTGGCAGACTTGAGGCTGTGACCACTGCCCTGGGGAACCTGTCCCAGAGCCCAACCACTCTCTGAGTGAGAAACCATTTCGTGATACCCAACCTGAATCTTCCCCAATCCAGCTTCCATGCTGTTTCCTCAAGTCTTGGCCCTGCCTGAGATCAGTGCCCGCCTCTCCTCTTTCCCTCACGATTTGTAACTGCAATGAGGTGTCCCCTCAGTCTCCTCCAGGCTGAAGAAACCAAGTGCCCTCAGCTACTCCTCACATGACTACCCCTCCAGGCCCTTCACCACCCTCGCGGCCTCCTCTGGATGCTCTCTAATGGCTCAAAGTCCTCCTTATATTGTGGCACCCAAAGCTGCCCCCAGGACTGGAGGTGAGGCTGTCCCAGCCCAGAGCAGAGCAGGACAATCCCCTCCCTTGCCTGGCTGGCCATGCTGGGCCTGGTGGCCCCAGGACAGGGTTGGCCCTCCTGGCTGCCAGGGCACTGCTGGCTCGTGTTCAACTCGCCGTCAGCCAGGACCCTCCAGATCCATTTCTGTGGCGCTGCTCTCCAGCCTCTCCTTCACACAGCCAAGGCTGCTCTGTGCAGAATCTTCCCCAGGTGCAGAATCCAGCATTGCCCTCGTTGAACTTCATATGGTTGGTGATTGCCTATCTGTCTATGATTTGTAAACAACTCTACAATATAAGTTAAGATGTTAGGTTGTAAATAATGAACATTTTCATCCTCTCAGTTCTGGGATATCTGCAAACATCTGCTTGCCTTCCTTCTAGAAGATTAATTACAGGATGTTAGCCCTGTCTCATCCCAATGCACCGCACAGTACACAACTTTATTGCCAGTTTGCAAAATTATTTATGTTTGAACAGCACAAAGCCAAAGCTTCATCTTTGGTTAATTTCACTGAGATGTCACTGTTCTTTAAATGTGCTCTTTCTTCACATAAACACAGAAATCAGCCACGCTGCACACAGCATTCATTGTTTTGAGTCATAAAAGCAGTGTCAATGCAATATCCAGTAATGGAAGCTAACTAAGAAACCGTGTTTAGAAATGAAACCTATTTGAGGGCATTTGGTAAGACACAAGAGCTGCAGAAATGTAGACAGAATTCCCTTAAAACTGCTTGGGTATGGGTGCTGCTTATAGAGTAGGCACTGGTTCGTTCTTCTGCAGATCATCCAATCAAGCATTGGTAGGACTCAGCTGAGCTCAAATCCAGCAGCACATTCAATGGCATAGAGGAGCTTGCTTCGCATCAGGTTCTCATCATAAAACTCGGGAAGCTTCAGCAAGTTCATGCAGGTGCTGGCAGTAGGCAGCCTGTCTAAATCAGATCCTCCATTGTGAATGCAAAATGCAGGATATAACTCCTGGACCAAAACAAAAAACAACACATATCAAAAAAAGATATACAAGCCAAAACCTACTCTGTAGCAGCTGGCAGCATTTCTAGGAAGTAAATCACTAGATGAAAACCTGTCACAAGGACACTCAAATGGCATTTCTTTCATTCCTCATAGCATCAAAACCACTCTTGAATTGTCTAGTGTCTCCCTCTGCCTTGTCCCAACAAGATGCACTAATCTGCAATACACAAAGCAATTTATATGATTCTAAGGAAAATACAATGACTTGTTATTGTTCATACAGTCTATGGTACAAATTTACAGTGCTGTAAAAACATGGTATCAATGTGCATAGTGAGTCTGTAATGATATAAACTTGTCAAACCCTGATTATTCTTCTGATGTGTTAACTACTAATCTGAAGAACACACTTTAAAGACATTTTATATATAATACTATTTTAATAATATCACATTTATCTTTTTCCAAGAAGTAGCATAGTGAAAAATATATTTATTTGTTACTTCCAATGCACTGCTTTTGCTGGCAAGATAGCATTCATTTTACCAAATGCTGGCCTGAGGTAAAAAACTTCTGATTTCAGAAACTGGAAAAAAATTCCAGCTCCAAAGGCAGAAGGTCAATGAGATTCTAAGCTAAATTATTGTTCAAATGGAGACCTTAAAAGTATTTCATGGCTAAAATGTTGCATTTTTAGTGTTCCTTTCAAAATGCTAATTGAATTCCCCTACTGTAGCTTTAAAAATGGAAAAATGGAGTTCTAAATTGAAATGTCATGCCAAGGGCACCATTTGTTGCATAATTAAATACTGTACAGCGGGAAACTGCAATAGCTTGGAAGGGAAAAGTATCATCAATTTATTATGTGACCTGATTGGAACATAACAATTTTCAACCACACTAATGATTTTTTTTTGTCCGTAACAATCACATTTATTAAACTTATTAAACTTTAATTAGCTTTAGTAAATGTTATATGTTTAGTAAAAGTAAACCTGACTCTGGCAATGAAAGTTTAAAATTTTTAAATGATGCAAAGCTAGACTATGTTACCTATAACCTATGATCATCAACTTATTTCCGAATCTTAAATCAACATGCACTAACTTGAAGAAAGCATGCTACTCCCACAATATAATGCATACACAGAAAACTTCAGAGTGACAACCAGAAATTGTGTTTCCCTCAGAAAAATACAGCACACACACTAAAAGCACAAACAAATTTTGAAGATGGTTTGTGTTCGTGTCTCCCATCAACATAAACACATTCTCATGCTTTCTTGGCTGGGAATAATACTCAGCACTCCTGTGGCTTCACACTCTGCACCTTTAAAGCTCCAAACAGTGCACTGTCATGGGCTACCAAGACATTCCTGCTGATGACACCAGACACCCACTGCCTCTCCTGGCAGACCCTTCCTGGCAAGCCCCTGGTTTGGAGGTAAATCCCTGAACAGGTCCTGCTGCAGCCACCCTGCCCTGCAGGACTGCCCAGGTCCCGCTCGGAGCTGCCCAGCAGAGCCGCTCTAACGCCCTTTGTCTTGGGCTGGAAAATGTAACCAAAAATGTGTATTCTATTTTCATATGCTGAAAACTGTTGGGAGATATTGTTCTTCTCTCCTCCTGCACCCATCCTCCTCTGAGGGACATCACCTGTGAGTGGACCATTTAAGGCCTATCACATGACTGATGATGTTACTTCATTCCATTGTGAGATGCTGAACTCAGTGGGAGAGGCCAAAGTCTTTCCACCAGCATAAAACCTGCAATCCCAAACACTAAAGCAGCCGGTTTTCCACTGAATCCTTGGAGGAAGACTGGACCCATCTCGCCAGCACTGGACCCTTTGTTCCACAGAATCATCTCTACTTCACAGAACAACATCTGTTACTCCAAGGGGATTTATTTGGACTGCTCCCAACCCTGACAACAGGGTGTCAGGTCATATCTCTGACTCTGTCAGGGTTTTTCAGGACTTTTGTTTGTTTGCTTGTTTGTTTTTTTTTGTACTACTGCATTTGTATTTTTATTTTTTTAATATTTCTAGTAAACAACTGTTATTCCTATTCCCGTATTTTTGCCTGAAAGCTCCTAATTACAAAATTGTAATAATTTGGAGGGAGGGGTTTTTTACATTCCCCATTCCAAGGGAAACTTCAATTTTCCCTGACAGATACTTGTCTTTCCCAACCAAGACACCCTTTCAGCTGCTTTTCTCTGCCAACCTGCTGCATGTGCCTGAGCATGCGAGCCCCTTGTACAGTGAATTAATCTTTTAACTTACTGCTTTCCTGCTGAAAGTTTGGTGACTAATTTGCTTCCATTTTTTCCTAGCCATGTATGTTACAGGGAGTTTGTGGCCCATCTCCCAAGTGAACACACAAACTGCAGCATTCCACATTTAGCTTCTCTCAAGTGTGTCACTGTCAGCCTTAATATTTTTAGACTTTTGATTCACTTCCTCCATCTCTTCAAATGTCACACCGGCTACCTCAAAGCTAGGTAACTACATCTGCATTCCTTCCTCTCCCCTTGTAACTAAAGAGGATGACAACAAATGGGAACTTCTGCTTACTTGGTTTCCCCTGCTGTTTCCCAATTCTCCCTTCCTCGTGTGACTGATGTGCACTGTTCTTCCTTGGTCTCATCCAGAAATTTTCTAATTGATTTTCCTGCTGTCCTGTAAAATCCTGTTCCTTGCTAAAGTACTGTACAGTGATATTTGCATGGACATGGGGGGTTTGGGAGAAAAGCCTGCAGACTTTTAAATAAGGAATCACACAGATCAATCAACAAATACCCGAGACAGGATTCATGTGATTCAACAGCCACGTCCCTTGTCTCCATACCCTTATCTATGGACACTCTTTCCTGTTAAAGGGGATCTGGTTTGCATGTTTTGGGGAGTCTAAGACATGACTCATTTCATCCTGAAGTAGACACACAGAACATTCAGACCAATTACCAAGTGAAAGTGCCAGTTCCAATCCTCGATGTCTATAAAATGAGTGTAGCTAAACTACAGATTACAGATTCTAAAGATGGAGGATGTTGCCCATCCACTTGGTAACACCACCACACAGCACTGAATGTTCCCACATTTTACAGGAAATGATGGGATAGCCGGTTCTTAGCTAAAATTTTGCAATCCACTGAAATTCATGGGTAGAACAACCCTAGAACTTAGTTTCAAAATGTCTTCACCTTGCTTTGGCCTCTCTTTAGTTTTAACAGCAGTACAGCAGCTTTTTCTTCATCCTTAAGCTTCCCTGTAAATAGCAATCTGGAGACTGCAGCTAAATATTTTGCTTTAACAGGTAACAAGATGTGAGTTATAAGCAGATTAATGGGACTTAGAAGAAAATATATGTCCTGCTTCAAATGGTTAATTTAGGAGGATCAAATTTAATAACTGCTTTCATATCTTGAATTCTCTTTTGCCTGACTTAGAAGACACTTGGCTTAACTCAACCTGTTGCTTGAAACTGGTAATAACTCTGCTTCAGCACAACATGAAATGGCAGCACTTTCCACACACGCAGCAAGTGCTCTAATCAGTGATTTGCACTTTACCAAATTTCGCAGTTAAAATAGAAAGCAAAACAAGACTTCATTACATATTTTAAAATCGTACTCATTATACATGCAAAATGCGAACATTGAAACTGTTTCTGTAGTCATGAACAAATATTCTCAAGCTGTAGATTCCTGGATGAGAAAAACTTGGACCAGCATCTCAAGCATTTCCACAGCTTGCCAGTAAGTCAGAGGACATACCTTAAACCCCAGCAGAGGTGGTCGAGAGCAGCTCGTTACAAATTTGAGTAGTTTGCGTTTCTCTTCATCAGTGAAGCTTTCTACAACCCTCCAAAATATTTTAATTACAGGATGATCTGCTGTGTAGCCACCTACAAGGAGATTTAAATGATTTACAGCTAGAATAGTTTTATGTAAGAAAACCTAGCATCAATCTTGGAAGGTTATAACCAGCAGCCTTGTACTGCTGACTTCTAGTACTTAAAGATCTATCATCACTGCTATTTCAGTTTCATTGCTTACCTACAGGCTACTATATCCCCTAGCTTCTTAAATGTCATTCTCTTCACTGAATCATATTTTAAATTAATTTTATTTAGTTTCACATTTAGCTAGTAATGTTGGATTATTGCCCTTCACTCCAAGAGTGTGCAAGATCTGCAGGACCCAGGATGTCACTGAATGAATCCACCTACCCTGAGATAAGCCCAGACATGAACTGATCTGGTAGCTACTTTTTAGATTACATTCATGATAAAGGCAGGGGACGAATGAAGTAAGATTCTTTGCATTTCTCACAAGGAAAATATGTGATCTCTCTCTTCACTGTCTGAGAAATGCTAAGTATCTAAATGGGGTAATGGAAACTACTATCCCAAAGTCCTTTGCAGACTTATTTTCAGATCAATCAGACACAGTCAGTGACTAACTTTAATTTAGAAAAGAAACACCCTCAAATTATCTGGCTATAAACTTGCATTTAAGCATGTGAATAAAAGAAACTGCATATCTCAATTTCCCACCGTTTACAAAACTGGGTTGTAATTTCAGCCAATTTTCTGAAATTTAGGCACATCCACCAAATTTGGCCAAAGGTAACAAGAATGACCTTGTAACATTTTCTTAAAAGGAAGGATAAAAAGCAAGTTCAGTTATTTCCAAGTCAGTCATAACAGATTTTTTTACTTAAGCAAAACATGCTTACCAGAATAGTTTGTGAAAGATTTAAGGTCATCCAAACTAATAGGAACTTGCGCACCAGAAGTCAGAACCTAACGGCAAAGGAAATGAGACCATTACATTGCAGGCAGAACTCAGCCATTATTTCTGTTTAGAGCAGCTCTTTTGTGCAGCTTTAGGCAGAAGTACCTGTATTTCCTGCTGATCAAACATGCGGAGCCACTCGAGGTTCACCACGTTGGCCAGCCCCTGCCGGAAGGCCAGGCAGTGCTGCCGGATCTGCTTGTTGAGCCGGTAGTCGGCCACCAGGTGGATGTACGCGATCCGGTTGGCGCTGGTGACCGGAATGTCCTTCCCACCCGGCTTCAGCTCAACCACCTGCAAACACAGCCACTCTCAGCACCTGGAACACTGCACTGCTGTGCTCTAACTGTGAAATGGGGCTGCAAAACGTTCTAGTGAGTGATGTATCCCTTTGAGGTTGACTAGAACACACTCAGGATCACTCGCCTCAAAGGAAGACAGAAGATTATGAGTTTTATGTGTAAGAACACATTCTGTGCACTCAGACCTCCAGCTGCCAATGCAGCTCATCACACAGCCCCAAGATTTATCACCAGAAAGCAGATAAAGCACAGTCAGAGCTCTTTCATAGGACCTGTCTGTAACACCAAATTCACCAATGTAAGTCAGACAAGAACTGAGGTGAAAATACCTTCCCCACAGCTTTATTGCTATGTGCCCTGGAAGGGCAGCCTGTAACACCACAGAGCTCACACAGAACACTTTCCTTGCAGCTGAATTAGCAGTGCTTGACTGGCTGGGCTCTTCCCTAACTGCTACTGGTGAATTCTGCAGGGTCACGTTATGGTAAAAACAATGTCCACTGAGTTAAAATTCAAAGTCTGACATAAGCTGATTTGCAGAATGCTCAGCATTCACAATTCATCCTGTGGAAAATGTACTGTTGTACATACCTAGTATATTCCATAAAAGTAAAAAAACAACCAAACAAATCAAGCCTAGGTGTTGTTTTTCTACTGGGAAGCTCTACTTTTGTCCTTCAAGTACACCAAGGTACCTCAGTATGGGAGAATTTTTAAAGAAAAACCCCAAAACTAGAGATACTGTAATTGCATTAAGTTATAAATCAGGTTCAAAGATAGCTGTTATTAGAACACTATATTATAACATATTCTACTTTTTACTACATAAGGTTTATTTTGTTAAGCAGCAGCTCAATTGGAAGGTATAATTAGAGTACTTAAGAGAAGAATTAAAAAAACCCTGACCTGCCGAGATACTGTCACCTTCTGAACTCTTCCAAAAACTGTTCTGTTTCTTTTTCTACACTCTGGAGTCAGCGCTTTCTTCATTGAAACCAACTGTGCACTTCAGTAAGTGGTAATGATGATGTCTTTAGAGCACAGAGAATTAAACAGGAATAGCTTGCTTTCCTAACGTGCTACCTAATAATGCGAGCTGTTCTTGTCCTAAGCAAAATGTGCAAAATAGAGTGATTAAAAATTCACAGTGCTTTTGAGCATTCAGATTTTTTCCTTGATTCATAGCTCCTTAAGGCAAAAGATACCATTAAGATCTGTGAATCCTGACCTCCCAGATAACAAAGGCCAGAGGATTCCATCTAGAGATTCCTGTATTTCACTGCATAAATCCACAGATGAGTTAGAGCACATTTTTAAAGACGTGCAATCCTGTGATGGAGTATCTATCACTTTCTTTGATAAGCTACCACAACCTGAATTACAATAGGTGTTAAAAATATGTCTTACTTCCCACTTTAATCCTTCAGCTGCAAGCTTCTGGCTTTTGTTAGAGCCTACAGTAAAAAAACTCATCAATACTCCACCATGTCTACGTGCAGGTACTGATTATGCTTAAACCTACTCCTGCAAGAATGAGGAAGGTGTCAGCGTAGGTGACACCATTTCACACCCTGTACACATTATCTTGCTCCCTTTGACAAGAACCAGGGACACAAGACCCTGGAGGGCTCTCTCTGGAGTCCGCCTGGCACAGGACACAGCCAGGGACATTTCCAGAGAGGACAGGCCAGTGTCAGGGCCACTGGCTGGCCTGAGGGTGAAGGCATTTTTACTGGTAAAGTCCACATGGAGTATTAATGGAAGTGTGGGACACGTTCCATACCATAGTGGAAACAGAGGATGAGAAGGGGCCCCTGCACTGCTGAGCTCTCTGTGTGTCATCCCACTGCAGTGATTTTACTATTGATGCTGGAAAGTTAATCAGATTAATCCAATTATTGACAAAACATTCTAATTTTCACTTCAAATCCAATGGTAAAGATTGTTCATACCCATTGTCCTTATTTCAGTGTTGAAGAGCTTAATCAGCTCTTTCCTTCCTCCTCAAATATATCCATGAGGTATTAGTTATGGGCAGCAACTTCATTAATCTTCCCAGAGACTTCTACATGGAACTAAAGAGAGTTTTTTTAATTTCCTCCTATAAAAATCCTTTTACAAAGCCTAACAAGACAAGAAAGCTTTCTCTCATTTCTTAAATTCTTGTCCTCTTCAGCTTCACCAGACCAGAACAACCAGTGATGTTCCACATGAACAGATCAGTGTTATGCCTCAGTATTACTAATTCTTCGCTATCTGCCCACTTACAAACCTCCTCTACTTGTTCTGCAGAACTGCAGAACCCCTTGAATTGCTGACACCATTTAATACAACCCCTCTCACTGAATTAGGCCATATTAAAATGCATTAAAGCATATTTGTATCACCTAACTCATCAAGCATCTTTTAAGAATATGGACACCAACAATACACTAACAGATATCACTTTATGTGCACACAACAATTTCTCTGTGTTCAGTATTTACACTAAGAGATGCTTGAGCTGACCTCCTTCCTAAAATAGCCGAAGGGAACTACTGGCAGGGTGTTCTAAAAAACTTCTGTATTTTTAAATTCATCCCAGCACTAGGTGAAGTAAAGTGTCTGACCTTCCCTGCAGGCCAGCAAACAGAAATCAGGACACCGATTAATTTACATTTGCATTGTAATAGCATTGGCTCCACAGTGCTCTAGGGATCAGGAAAGCTGTATTCATTCTACAATAAAAAGCTGTTCTCTCCCCATAAATTCTTCCTGCAAAACAAAGAACAAAGTGTTGCACTCTTTCTGACTGCTATTTTTAGACAAAAGGACATAGTTTGGGTTTTTTCAATCGTATTATTTATTTTATTTTTAGATTTTTAAGTGGCAAATCTTGATCTCTGATCCAGCAACATTTCTGTAGCTCCCCTTCCCTCCCTGAGCCCTGCATTGCCATAAATACAGGTAAAGGACTCAGTTAAGTGCATTTCCTGGGGCTTTCCAGAGACCGAACTATTTTCAGGGTTTGTCAGTGTGAGGTTAATTTTACCACTGTTGTGTCAAAATACCATCCAAGATCAAAATAAAAGGGATAACAGAACACAAATAATAAATATATTATGCCAAAAAGGGTAAGAAGGGTGTAAAACATAAAACAGTAACACTTGGTAAGCACTAAACTAAAGTAAAGGTAGATGCACTCAAGGTTTTCATGACATTAAAGAAACTATTGTAGAATTCGCGCTTAATTCAAAAAGTCAGGAATGATTGTTAAAGAGTTCCTTTTCAAAAAGGCCACAGCACAACTTAATAGATCTTGAAAGCTTTATCAGCTTCGTTTTTGCTTTTATCCATCCAGTTTTGGCCACTAGATGGGGCAAGACAATAACCCAGATTACACGGGACGGCCACACGAGGAAACTATAGCCCTGTGTCATCTGTTTCTACCCTGTAGATCTAAGTTTAAACAAACAAACAAAAAGCATTCTAACTTTGTAATCAAAATTGCACGTACTAAAGGCAATCAAACCATAGATATCATTTAGGTGAGTATTCAGATCATTCAGACAAATTGAATTTCCTGTGCACAAAGTACAAAAAATGAAGGGGAAATATCAAAAGGGGACAGAAAAGTCCCATATGAAGACATAAGACAAGTATCTCTTCACAGAATCACTGTGCAGGTTCATAAAGGTCTTACAGATATTCAACAACTCCTACAAGATGAGAACCTATCTTTTCTCTTGGGCTTTCATCACTTTTGTTCACATCACCCCCATATTTTCCCCATTTCACTGTCATCTGTCCCCTGTCATTGGCTTTCCAGATGTTCATGCAGCAGTTCCAGGTAGGAGATTGCATATGAATGCCTAAGAATGCCTTTTCTCTAAGTGTTACAAGTCTGCCTGAGAAGGGTCAGCCTCAATTTAGTTACTTTGCTGCTGATTAACCTCTAAAATCATCCATCAAAGCCACTACATCCTAGTAAAGAGGTTGTCAAGACAGAAACTTTCAAATTTCTTTTTAATACTTAAAAATTTTGCCCCAAAGAAATTTAAAGGCTAAGAACTCCCCTTTGGTGAGTCAGCATATTTTTAGTGACAGCAATGGCATTCATACCTCTTTAAAAAGCCCAAGAAGGCACCCCAAAACCAAATTCTGTATGATATGGATTTCACAGAAACTGCTGCCATATATACCATAGTTCTTCTCTGTGGATTTGTGCTTTTACATCTTGATTTCTGGAATCTTCTGATCACACTCAACTTGTGATCCATGTACTCTCAAGTATCAGTGTTTGAGGCTGATACTCTCAAGCAGAATTTCTGGAGCAGAGGATCCAACATTTCTGAAGAAAGAGGAATGAGTATTTGCATCTCCCTCTTGCCCTGGACAGCCACAAAACTTATCTCCCTCACTGTAAGAAGGGGAGGGAGGAAGGTCTGAGAAGAGAAGGTTATTTTCTTGAATTTGCTAACCTTATTCTTACAGACCTTTCATAGCCATCTCATCTACAAGATAAAAGGAAAAACTAAATCAATACACAGACCTGTAACCACAGGCTGACCTCCTCTGAGACTTTGCTACTGGGCACCATTTTCTGCAGGAGACCCAACAGCTGAAATGTAGGCTGGTATCACTGCATTAGACAGATCTTTATCAAAAGCTATCTGGGGTTGGAAGATAAGGTTGATGGCATAGCTCCCCTAATTAGCAGGTCTAATGTGCAAATTATTAAGTACCTTTTTCAACTTCTGGTGAATGCACTTTGACAATAGTTTAATGGGGTCTAAAAGCCCATTACAGGATTGGAATCAATACACTGAAAATAGAATTTCTACCTTCTACTACTGACAGAGGCAATAGAGCCCCTTTTGAATGTGTCTTTCATTGCAGATAATGCTTTTGTGCCACACTTGGTGGATGGACACTGTCATGAGGACAGCTATTTACAACAATAGATTTATGATACATTTATTGGGCACTAATTTATTAAACACTAAAGTGGTTGTTTAGCAGAACACTACATATAATGTACATTCAACATAAGGAGTGCAAATTAAGCTCTTTTCCCAAAGTGAATTAGCCTTACCTTGGCACAATCAATTAGTATGCAACGGTTACAAGTCAAATAGCAGACAAAATGTATTTATCCATATGAGGTTTATTAAGGTAATGAAAGAAAGTATAAAAAGAAACTTGTTGCATTGAAAGGTAGAAGACAGTGACAAGAACCAATGGGTTCTGTTGAACTACACTAACATGCAGTGAACCTCATAAAAAGATGCTGATACTTTGTGGAGAGAATGTTCTCTCTTCAAGTATAAAAACAGCAAACCAGCATCAGAATATTTATTTTAACTTACACTTCATCTTGTTACTCAGTGACTCACTAACATATTAAATCTTTCTTTTAAAGTTATGTCAAACAACTACAAATTAGAGGTCTTGAAAACAGCTGCCATAGCCCTGATTTTAGTTAGATACTAAACTGGATTTGTGTTGACTGTGACCAACAAAGCTATTACTTTAAGCAAAATTAAGTAAATGGGTTTAGAATTCAGACTTTCCCCCCACTGTTAAAAATCCCAGGTAATACTGGAAACTGCACCAATGTCTGGGTGCTACAGCCCCCAGTTCAGTACCAGTCAGGCACAGCACTCTAGGAATGTGCTTTTGGGTACATCTGTATCACGCCTTTACCTCAAGTTTTTAAGTGCTATTCTAAAGACAGTGCAGGTCAGATATTTTCATATAGGGAGAGTAATCCAGGGAGGAAAATGACATATGGCATATGTTTACTATTAAACATTACTTATATCAGGCTACTGTTGCCTCTCCCCTTTAGTAAGCTTTAGGAACCCCAAATCTAAGGGTACTATTTTAAAATCTAATGCAATCCAGATTTTAGGATCTTCCAAAATGGCACAAATTGGATGACAGAAGAGTAAGATAAAATCTAAGCCTGACACTGTTCAAGCAGAAGTCTTGGCCAGCAAACTTAAGCAGCAGCAGAGAATTCAAACTACCAATTTCCAGGACAGGTTACTGTATCTCAGTGTTACTGCTGCAGTCCTGGCTTCCCTGAGCAGCAAACCCCAGAGCTCTGCTCACCCCCTCTGGAGTCTCTGCTTCTTCCTCACGAGAGGAGGCTGAATTCAGATGCTGCTGCTCATCACAATGTGGTCAGGTCTACTTTTTTCATCCAATTATATGCCATAATCAAGTGTAAGTTTGAAATCCTCAATTTTAAATCCTCAGAAAAAAAAGAGGAAGCATGACAAAAGACTTTACCTAGGAGGTTACCTGCACTAGCACACTAAGGCAGGCTTTTAGAGCTCTAGTGACATTTATTTTCTACTATGAGTGATCTTTAGTACACACAACAGAGCAAATAAAAGCTGTCATGAAATTATATGGTGCAAGTCTTAACTCAGAGTTAAGGACCCAAGTAACTGCTTTTCAGAAACATTGAACATCATTGATCCCCCTTGACTAATCTGGTATCTCAACTCTTAAAAAAAACAGTGGGGGATGAAAAAAAATTAATGTTGGTCAAACTTCAGGCTCTCTTACTTTGAAAATTACAGATAAAGGAGACAATGCTTATCTCACAATGAAGGGTCTTTACTATCATTATTATTTAAAACCTCTCTTACTGCTAACAGCAATTCTAAAACTAGGCAGTACTTCTGTAGTTTACACATCATCTAAATTTTGCTATTATTACAAGTGCAATTGAAGAAACAACATATTTTTGCTCAAGAAATATTCCCAGGCAATAGAAGTTTGTATGTATGACTGTTAGAAAATAATCACTGCAGTTTACTCCTTAAAGATCAGACCTTTAAGTAATCATCAGAAGTTATTTTTAAGCACACAGTTAGTTACCCTCTACTCCAAATATTGAGTCAGAATCCCAGCTGATGCCTCACAGCACCTTTAACATTTGCTTCCTATTTAAATTAAGAAATTTAAATTAAAACATTTAAGTGAAATTAAAGTTAAAATTTAAAAATTAGTTTGTAGGGATAGTAAAGATTCATCAGTCATACATAAAAGGAAAAAAAAATTCAAAGACTCTCTTACCTGTGCTTCCCCAAGGTCATTATTTACCACGGTGAAGTTTAGTCCAAGTTCTTCCACATCTCCTTCATAGCTCTTGAGAAAAAGCAAATTTTTGTACATTTCTGGGTCTAGTGAAGCTAAATGATGAATGTCAACATCAGCACTCGTCCCTAATAATTTTGAGAGGAAAAAACTAGCAAATGGCAGCTCCACCAGCATATTTTCATAGAGAGCCTGAAAAATAAAGCAATTAAAAGCACATTATATTTTATTGTTGTACATGCAAGAATTCCAAAGATTATTGTCTCTTTCTCAACTTTGGAATAATTCTGTCTTAATTCAGTGCCTGAGTAGGTTCTTCTGGCATGGAAACAGCTCAGATATTGCATAAATTTAAGAATATTCATCCAAAATTCGAGATGTGAATATTCTTGTGAAATACCAAGGTCCCAAATCTCACAGATTAATTATGTTGTGATTTAAAATGTAAGGTCATTGCTTATCTGTCATTACTCTTCTTAATCAAATTGCATTTATTTTCAGGAAAAACAAGGTTTGATAAAGGACAATGCAACTGCATCAAGAATGTCTTACAAAGTTTATATCTCTACTTCCATCTTAGCACCACCACAAGCAGTATTATTCCATTCATATCATTATATGTAGAACTGTCATTCCCCTCATCCCCTTAAAATAACTCTGTAAACCCAGTACATTTTAAACTAATAAAAACTATCTCATGCATGTTACACAGATGCATTGCTGCAAGTTTGGTGAATTCCACTGCACTCGTGCCACAGTCAAAACATCCTTGTCTCTAAGCCAAGAGTGTACCAGTACTGACTGCATCACAGGTCCAATCCTTCCTCTGCCTGACACTGCTACAGATATCAAAAAATTACTGAATCAAACATGTACCTGGCCCAAACTTGCAGCACTCACAAAAGATACATTTTGACTGCAAACTCAAAGTATCCTCAAGAATTTTCAGACTCCAGCAACATCATTATAGGTTTATCTACTGTATGAGCACATTTCCATGCAATGCGAAGTCTCTTTGCATTATTTTTTATTAAGTCAGTAACAACTGCTTGACTGGAAGAAACAAGTTGTTATGGTAGCTCTCAGAAGAATGAGAAGTGTACCCTTCAGAGGTATTCTGAAGAGAGGAGCACTGCTTTGAAAAGACCCATTCCTGGCACACGCTGCCTTTCGCATTGTCCAGTCTGTGTGCCACATCAGCATCTCTACCAATGACAACTGAATCTTTACAGAACATGAGTATCACTGCCAGGCTGATCAGAAAAAGCATCACCAACAAAACATCACTGTAACATTGTTTGCTCCCTTTTAACTTTCTAAGAGCAGAGTTTTGGTGTTACTTAATTCCTCATAATCTGCTGCAAACTTAGAAACTGAATCCCACCAATGGGGAAAAAAACCAAAACTGAAAAAAAGAGTAATAGATGTAGCTCTAATCACTCAATGATATTCCAACAAAGCCTTTAAATTCCTTAAACTTCTGAAAGAACATTTTTCTATGAGGTGAGTTAGACCTTGCAAAAAAACCTGAGAATAACGAGTTCAAAGCCAAAGGGTGCATTATATTTAGAGCCATATGATTTATTCAAGGTGTAGAAGTCAAAATCCTCATTTGTATAGTTGACTTTAAAAGCAAACTAGAGGGATAAATCATTAATTTGCAATGTGTAAGGTCAGTGTTTGCTGTTCCTGCATTAGTAACAATAAAGCTATTGTAATTCCTTAAATATATCAAAGCTACCCGAATTTAAAATGGAATTCCATCTATGACTCATAAAATGTAAATGCAGAGGTGTAATTTTTTACACAAGGCAGGTTTAAGCCTTTAGAGCATTTAATATACAAGGACTAATAAATGATAGCACTAAAAACTATGATCACATCAGCTAAATGGATTATAAATTAAATTTCCATAATGTATGCAACTGAAATACAAATGTAGACATAAATCAAGGTATTTTCTAAACACAGGTTAATTACACAAATTCAAAACCTGTCTATTTTTTATGCAAAATAATCCACTTAGCATTTTTCAAACTGGTCTTAAGTCTTTACCACTTGCAACACTTGATCCTAGAAGCCTATCAATAATTCCTTGTCAGGAAAAAACAGCAATAGGTATATTGAAGAAACTTGTATGTTATTTTTCAAGTGTCTGTCTTTTATGAGTGTTTATTGCTAGAAATTGTGCCAAAATGATTTGAAATAAAAAGGATTAATTATGGTAGAAGCTTTTTAATATAAGTGAGTGCAGCTGCAATGCAATTAATGCAAATTGTGATGCTATCAGGAAAATAAATGTGAACAACATCACTGGCTATTTCTGTTTGCTGCCAAATAACTTCAGTAATTTACTACATTAAGAATCAATAAAAAAATAATGCATTTCAAATGCATCACTATTAATCTTCAGGTAGTTCCAAAGTGAACATTTATAACTTCATCTAAAAACTATATAAAGCATTTTTAAATAAACTAAATTGTGCAACCTGAGAATAACTTTAATTACTCCCTCTCTTAGCTAAGTGATTGCAATATTCAAAATAAAGTATTTTTGGAAAGAAGACAAACAGTAGTGTTTTAATTAGTTTGAAAGTCAAGCTATCCTACTAAAGTTTAATAAAAAATGCACTAAAATTCTGGTGAATAAAGCCCATGATGAACTTTGGTCTCATTTCAAAGAGGTAAATGCCACCATTACAGCCCCAGCACTGTGCAGAGACGCTGAGAAAAGCTGTGTACAATATGAGGAAATAAACTGAAACTTTATTTTCTAGATTCCATCTAACTTTTCTGTTTCTCAGTTAGCATAAACTGATAAAACTACCTGTTACTGCTAAAAAATGTTATTCCACACATTCCTGCCAGGGCAAAGAGACCAATCAGCTGATGATTCCCCTGGGTTTGTTTGCAAGCATAGCAGTTGTGCAGTAGAGGCTCCAGGCTCATTACAACCTGCAAAGGGTTCCAAACTTGCTGATTTATTTGTGCTGTTCTTTGTGTGGGCTGTTGGATTCGGGGGTTGCAGGGTGTTGGTGGCCACAGCATGGACACTGAAGTTTCTTTTAAATTAGAATAAGATCCAGCTCATTGCCATGGCTGAAACAAGGTGTGAACTGCAGGACCATTTGTTTCACCAGGAGCACAACCTCAGAGCTGCCAGCTGCCCATGGAAGCCCACCCTGATGGGGATTTTTCTTACTAAAGTTAATTTAATGGCCAAGAGGGAGACTTCCCTCCTTCCTTGTTTTCCATACTGAACTGCCTTGGGGAGCTCTAAGTTACCCTATTTTAAGCTTCGTTTTTTGCCTGTCTGAACTCTCTGAACTTGCTTTCTGCAACATCAACATTAAGGAGGCAGAAGCCCAGCGTCAGCAACAAGGCAAGGGAATGGTGATCCCCTCTACCAGAGGAAAGCAGCTGCCACACTGATCAGCTGCAGTGTGAAGCTGCATCAGTAGAGTACACTTACACAGTCCTTCAATACAATATATGGTCATGCTCTCCACACAGAACTCGATCTCTTTCTTCCTCTCACAATAAGCAACAACACTGATGGGAGAAACTGGCTTGCTGTGGACAGAGATGTCTACTTCTGTTTGGCTAAATCAGAGGATCCTGTTCACACACTGCTTCAGGAGATCAAAGCCACCAAGCTTAACCAATGCCTATTTTAAACTAATCTCTTCTCACACAAGGACTCTCACCCCTTCGCACGTTTCCTTTCACTGTGGTAATCACCGATGAGACCGATGCCGTTCTGAGATGAATTCTGACAGTTCCCATTCCCAGCTCTCCTGGGAGCCCCTGACTCTACTCTGCAGCCCATAAACTGCAGCAGGCCTGTGTAAGGCAGAAGGTCCAGGTGGGAAGTCATGAAAGGAACACGTGGTGGTCCCATACAGCATCAGACCTCCAGTTTCTAACGTTCAGACATGGGGATCAACACAAACAACCTCACCCTGTACAGCTCTGCCTCCTTGGAAGGCTGGGACATTAACCCTACAGCTGGACAGAAGTGCAATTTGAAGCACTGACTGGTCTGAAGCACAGACAGTGATGTTCACATCAAGGGCAATCCCACAAGCACTGTAATGCTCATAAGGTGACACATTCCCAAGTAGCTAAAAGGTAATGTCTGCTGAAAAGGCCAACCTGGATTTCCCAGAACTCTTTCAAACTTACATAGACTAGGGATGCTCTTCAGTTAAAGCTGACATCACTAGATATCAAAAAAAAAAAAAAAAACCTTAAAAGCTTCTGAAATTACTGAACAAAAATTATATTTCGGTTACAAATTATTTTTAATATTCCCCAACCCAGTGTTCTCCTAATTATATCAAGCCTTTTCTATTTTCTGAAGAGATGGTTAAAATAAGGGTCTTTTTCTGGTTAAAAGGCCATGAGCAATTTGTTCACCATGGAAAAAGTAGTGTTCAGTGAAAGCAACTTCATCCACCTGTCTCTCCCTTTGTGTGAATGCCTGCAGAACACACCAGAATATTAAAAATCACCAAAAACCAAGAAAACCTACTGTGGTTAAAAAGTTTTCACTTGACATGCAGTCTGAAGCCTGTTTTAAATAATCTCAGTTACCTGTGCTTACAGTAACTGATTGCTACAGGGATTGTCCTTTACTCAGTTCAGTGACACAGATCACAATGTGGGCATTTGAAGTGATGAAAACTATGATGTTCAGCCATGAATATACTGAATGCACTCACTACACATCTGTGATGTGGAGGAACAAGAAAC
This sequence comes from Cisticola juncidis, assembly GCA_013400215.1. NCBI lineage: Eukaryota > Metazoa > Chordata > Aves > Passeriformes > Cisticolidae > Cisticola > Cisticola juncidis. The sequence goes on from VXBR01004639.1 coordinate 6,602,056, forward strand.
AGTTCTTTAAGGCAAGCACCCTTCAGAATACAGGCATGCAATTAGTATCTGTAACATATCATGGAAGAAGAATCTGGCCTGAAGGACAGCTGTACGCAGTGGCAAAAAGGGAAGGATGACAGTTCTCTGGACAAAGAGAACTTTTCTTCTTTCAACAAAATAAGAATAATGCCTGCCAGGGACTCGAGATAGTAACTATCACAACATCATTTAAGTACTATGTGTCACACAAGGTATTGTTCAGGTATGATCAGAAGATTTAGGCAACTGCTCTTCAGAAAGAAAAGACTTCACACCATGATTTAAATTTGGACAAAATGTAAACTATCAGAGTAATTCCAGCCAGATTAGCTATACACAGTAGAGGTTACATGAGCACTACAACGTGCTAAGTGAGGTTCAAACTGCATAAACAAATTCACAGATGAATTAATTACACCTCCCTCCCTGTAAGCGAGCTTTAGTGCCTTTACTTACACTTTCAGGTCTACAACTAATTCTCTCATATATTATTTCAACTAAAATCTCTTTCAAGAAAAATAATCAGTCACTGCTTCTACTTTTAATTAATCCTTCACAACCCAGAACTGGATTTTAAAGCACAAACAATGCTAAAGTCATATCCCTAGAAAGATGCATGGCTTTTGGGATAATGCAGTAAATGACTGGACCTAAATTCAGTTATTTCCATAATTAGCCCCCAAGAGCATAACCCTCTCTATTTCGGTGATTTTGAACAGTTACTATTAAATAATACTTAGCACTTACAGAGTGCAATAGATCTTCAAAGCTGTACAGAACCATTAATAAAAATGATCGAAAAATAGCAAAACCATTAGAACTTCCTTCTACCTTATTATTTATGTCCTAGAAATATCACACTCACAAAGCCTTTGAGGGCAGCAGACTTTTCAACCCTAATGAAAAAGATTAAACTAAAAATTTAAGTTAAATTAAAATTAACTCATATTTTTGAAGCATTTTTAGAGCTAACATTCAGTACTCTCCAGATAAATTCCTAAATATATGCTTAATAATGTGCTTTAAAGTGAGCAAACCCCAAATTATGTTGTTTCTAAAGCCAATATGGTAAAATAAAATTATTTCTCTCAGCTGTGTGTTTCAAAGCTATGTGTCCTGTTACCTGGGAGCTCTAAGTCACTGTTTCCAAGCCTCTGAGCAGTAGCAGATGTCTAGATACATTCACATCCCCACAGTAATGCAAAATCTGATGCATTATCTTCCCTGTATTACTGCAAAAATTCATAGCTTGCCTTTGTTCTGTCTTTTAAAAGAACAGGAGTCCAAAATTCCAGGCTAATTAGGCTTCTGTGAGCTTTAATAGCCCTTGCAGCAGTGTGAATATCATCAGATTTTAATTTTTTTTAATTATTTTTTTAGAAAAAGCCTTTTGTAAATTTGTTTACTTCAGATTTCCCACTCAGTGGGAATCTGAAGGTCAGGAGGTACAAGTTTACAGAGGTTTCAGAGCCTTGGGGTGGCAAGACTCAGGTTAAAGGACCTGCCTGTCACAGATGCTGCAGTCAGTGCAAATCCCTGCAATGGATGGCAGGGGTGTGACAGCACAGACCAAACCCCCAACTCATGAACACAGGACCAGGAAAATGTAAGGATCCATGCCCAAAGACTCCATTGGATCATATAAACTGTAATGACCTTGAGTTAATTTTTAATTTAAAGATGGAAAGTCATGCTAGTATATTTATTCTAGGAATTTAGGATGTCTTTCATTGCATTAATGTTTATTACCAAAACAGTGTGCTTCAGAAATGCCAGCACGTGCAGAAAACTCCCCTTTCATCAGCTTGATACTTTCTTTCTCATTTAATAGGAACAGTTATCTCTGTAACTTATGCTATAAATATGATATAAATTGCTATCAATGTCATTTCAGGGGTTTTGAGGGATGAGAGAGGAAAGCACTATAGATACCTGTGGAGGTACTAGATAACTGATAGTTATCATTCATTACTGAAGTTCCAGTAAAGGCTTAATAGATTTTTCTTGTCTCAAATTTAAACATAATTTAGGAAGAACTTGAAGATAAAAGGAAAACTACTCCTCCTTATTTAAGTTTAATCTTCTGATATACTGAAACACTTAATATTATGTAACTAACCTCTGGATATGCTTCTAACATAAATCTGTATTTTAATAGCAGTGAAACTAATAATTTTTCACGTTCAAACCAATTTAAAAATTTCAGTAAATATTCCAAACCTAATTGATTGAAATGGATGTAGGTGTTCCTAACTGTGAAAAAAGATCAGGATACCATTACCACACACTCTAACTGTTTATTTATTCCCTGTCTAGGAACCTGATTTAGAGGCAATAAAATGCAATCAGTACACAAACCAGAAGCAGGAATCATCTGCTAATGGAACTTTTAACTGAGGAGTGACCACTGACATGAGGTAATTCTTTCCATGCAGAACTCCTTGCAGAGACCTCTATGCACTTTATCACAGTAAACAATCACTAACATATGCATTAAAGAAAATTTAAATACATTATGACCCAATAAATATCACAATCCATCAATAAACACTTTTCCTCCCTAAAGATTTAGAGTTAAAATACCACATTTCAGTAGTCTTTTAGCACTAGACATATATTTACAAGGTTACTACTAACACAGCTATTTGTAATCAAAAGATAATTGGTTTTGTTAAATGCACCAGTACACAAAGGAATTGTCAAGCTGAAGAACTGTGTCAGAAAATAGATTCAGATTAGTTTACATCTGCATTCATAAATCATGAAGTAACTTCCACAAGGTATCAATTCTGCTTTCTTAGCATTGTGTTTCTGCACTGGAAGTTTATCATTAAAGGACTGTGCCACTTTCCATGGTAAATTCCTGTTTGATTCCATATCAGATTCAGGAATTTCTGGGACGAATTATCATCAGCTAACTTGCTTTTTAAGTAAAATGCTGAATCAACAAAATCATGTGTGAGCTAACTGAAATTAATAAAACTAAGAGTTTATAACAATTACCTTCTCTTTGCATCAGTATCACCAATCCCATACCTACCGCTCTGAGTACTGGTAGCATCAATTGTGGCTGCAGCACAAACCAGTTAAGGGTGTACTGACTTAAAACACACTAAAGTGGGTCTAATTGAGTGAACAATAAGGAAAGGGAAAGGGCAGCCTAAAAATCAGAAGGAAAAAAAACCCCACCTTCCAACAGTCAGAGTGGCAGTGCAATGTTTGACACACCATCCTACCAAATAATCAATTATATGAAACTCAGTTCTCATGGTACAGTTTTCTTGCTTTGTTTTCTTCCACAAGTTTTTGGTGCACAAACAGCACTCAGATGTGTTATTAGAAACATTTCCTTCAACGTTTTATCTCTAGATGTGCAGCTTGTTTACAATTTAAGAGTTTAAGATCTGATGCACATCTTGCTGTGGATAGACTCCCCTGATTCAACACTTCTTAGATAAGGCCCGAGCATGATTAAGAACTGCTTCAGGTTTTCTGCAGAATGGATTCTACAGACACTGCTCATCTTAGAATTGCACCTTCCAGACAGGCACAATATTCAAAGTTACAAACAGTAACCATAAGGCACACTCTCTAATATACAGAAAAATAATCTAAATAATAATTAGGTCCCACGTTTACTTGTAGTGTAATAAAATCTGTATTTGATCTACTATTACTCTTCTAAAGCTTCATTTTACCCAAGGACTTATCTTACAACTCCTTTCTTAAATTATATATTTTTAATAACATTAAGGAATGTGCAGAGAACAGTCTGTTGGATCTTAAACCAGTAAACTACAAAAACCCATAGGAAAATAAACAACTTTCTTCTATATAATATCCACAAATCCATGCAAATTACTGATCTCCTATATACCATTAAATATTAATGATCAAAGAACTAAACCTAGATCATATCCACCATCAAAATAATGTAAAAATTTAAAATGAACACATTAGTTTTTCTCAATCCTTGCTGCTTCTTCTATAAAATGTCTTTACTTGGTCCCACAAAGGAAGGACTCAGTTCAAAACAACTCAAAAAACATTTTGTTCTCCATACTGCTTTCCCAAAAATTTAAGACAGAAGTTGGGTCTTGGCAAAACAAATCTAAATCTTTTGAGAAAACCTTAGTGTCTTCCAAGGACTGCGGGTTCTATTACTTAGAAAAGGGGACTTAATATTGTATTTCAAAAAAAGATGTTCTTCAGCAACACAAATGTGTGACTCACAAGTGCTATTTAATATTCTGGAATAAGAGAGGTGGTAGAACGCAGTAAATTCAAAGACACTGAGTGTATCATACAAAAATCTCTACTGTCAGAGTCACTCTGTTTAACATGCAAAGAAAGTCACTGCAAAACAAAATAAATGCACGAACTAGCAGGTTTATGTCAAAAGGGAAGAAGAGGAAACCATAAAAATTATCATACTAATCTATCTATGGATTTCCTGCCATATTCTTAAACTAATGCTGGTGCTTCATGAAATTTAAGTAAATTATCCTAAGAATTAGCAACTTGATGTCAAAGAATTCCAAATGCAAATAATGTCCTTTTCCACAACATCTGTCACAGTAACATCATTCAATAAATGCAAATGTAAACCGGAAATGGAGAAATATGTTGCATACTAGACTGAGTTTAGGTCAGAACATGGTGAAGTTCAGATTTAATTCTTTATCACTGTTTCTGCTGGAATAGTTAACCAGTGCTTCCCTCTTTTCAGGTTTGCAGCACCAGTCAAGAATAAGCATGGAGAAAATCCTCATTTAATATTCTCAGGTGTTGCTTCCAAACTTCCTTCCTTTGTTGCTTCTTGGCAGCCTGTCAAAAAAGCACCTTTTGTGTCCTCCTGAGCCGATTCCATACACAGCAGAGTCTGTAATGGGGGGATTTTTAGTGCAGCCAAAACAACAACTACTGCATGTGGAAAGGAAGTGGAACCAAACCAGGAACCTGCCCACAGCCCAAAACTACCAAGAGAGCAAAAGCATCAGAGCATCCAGACCATCCATCCTTCTGGGACACCACTTGGGACAAGAAGGATTTACCTTCCAGAGAGGACAACAAAGAGGATTTGGGGTTAGAACTCCTCTGCCTGAACATTCCTGACAGCCCAGGACAGCCTTGGCTCTCAAGCAAAGCCCAGGACTCAGAGTCCCACTCGTGCTTCCAGTGGGCAACACTGAGAGTTTCTAACCCCTCTGGCAGTGGGAGACTCTTACCAAAGGTGGGCACGGCAATCTGAGCTTTAACTTTTAAGGAAGAGAAAGGAAAATGCTTAAAAGGCACCAGTGCTAAGGTAATATTTACATTTCAGAGTAAAGTCACTGACAGTTGAGAAATGTAAACTTTGGAAGTGTTTGAGTAGCTGCTGTTTAAGCAAAGTAATTTCTGGGGGTTTTTTTAAGGATGATTTCAGACAACATGTGCAATGACATGATCACACAGCATTATTTCTAACAGACCTTCTGCTCATCCTCATCTGACTGCAAAAGCTGCATGAGCAAGCTATGCATTTTGTACACAGATTTTATTTTTTTCCTTAATTAGAACAATACATTCAAAAGTCAGAAATTTATTCAGGATTAAAAATATTTACATTTCCAGATAAATTTTCAAGATATATTTTAAATTTTCAGATGTTTCTGCTGCTGAGCTGACCAATTAACAAAGAAGATGACAAGTTGTTAGAAACTTCCTGATGAGAAGAAAAACTGAATTAGATGTAACTTTATGGTGCTGAAAGTTAAACGCATTTGGATATTAGTATGAAGTGGTTACTAAGAGACAGAGAATTTCTATAAATTATTGTATTTTAATGTATTTGTTTTCAGATAACACTGAAGCTTCTTACGTGAGAGTTTTTGGTGGCAGCACTCTTTACATACTGGTTTCCACAAATAAGAAATTGCTGTGGATGCCTGATTGCTTCCTTTGCATTATATCTATTTTGTTTGCAAAGGGGCTTTTAATAATTCACTATTGCTCTCAAATAACCCTGTGCAAAGCATAAAATGGACACATTTTTGAAAACGGATGAGTGGGTATTCAATAACCTAACCAAGATCACAGTCCTGGCAGGTTTTGAATAGTATGGTCGTGCCTTATCTTTCTGTTTAATTCATCAGGTCTCTAAATACCCTACTAAAAAGGTGTCTGTGCACCTGGGCAAGGGTAATTATTAAGTAGTACTGTCAATTCTTACCTTATCTAAACATACTGCAAATACAATTTATGCTTTCAAAATGTTAAATAATAGGCTCTCTGATTTTAAAAAGACAAAAACCTCTACTTGTAGCACTCTGTGAGATAAAACACATTTTGCAACTTCTGTCTCTATTCTGACTCCATGCTAATATTTGAAATTCAGTTACAGAAGGCAAAGTGTTGTTTTGACAGAGGAAACTGAAGACTCAAAATTACAATCTTTTTTTAAAATAGTGTTTCAAACTTCCTCTGACAGTTAATACCCGCCTCCTTCCTAGACATACACAAAACATTTTTGTGGTAAAGTTACTTCCTTAACAATACCAAATACAAGTATTTGCTTTCCCACTCCAAACACCTATACTGGCAGATAGAAAATCAAGCTTGGATAGGTAGTATCAGATATAATTCCCAACTACTGTATTAGTACTGATTCCATCTCCCAACAGGAGTGGGAGCATAACTCAAAGATTATTTATTGAAATGGCTGACTTGTAATTTCCATGCTTTAAGAAGTTTGGATATGGCAGTAGCTAGGATGCATTAGCAGGGATTTTGCTTACAAAGAGGCAGTTTTGACTGGCAACTCCCAAGCACAGCGCTGTTTCAACAATTCACAATTTGCCAACAACATCCCTTGAAACCATTTCCAGCTGCTTTACAGAGACATCCAACTGCACCTTAAACCTCACTGCAAGGCAACAGCAGGATTTTAGCCTCCAAAATCCTTCAGGCAGTTAAATGAGACCTTTACATCTTAAATACCTTAAGTATTAGACACGTAAGTAGCAGTTAATACTTTTTTTTTCTGAAATGGAATTTGTATTCCAAATTTTGTTTCACAATTATTAGCTTTATAAAAATTATTTCAAGTGCTTAGAATGAAATAGCCTCAGTATTAAACCTGACCATAAAAGAAAATTGAATGTAATTAATGTTTGTAATGGTTTCTCTCTTTGTTCCTCCCCGTTCATTTTTCATCTAGCTCAACAAGCATCTATTAGCCTTTGAACATTCTTAGCACCAAATTATCAAGCACTAAAACTCAAGAAATATGCAAAATGTACAAATGCCCCGACAGAATATGTGAAAATTAATTTGCATGTGGCTCTTTAGTATGGTAAATGCTGATGGCAATTTTTAAATGTTACCAAGAACTGTATATATCATACAACTAGTAACTGTTGTATGAGGTATACATACATTTCGTATATTCCACATAATGGAAATGTAACTGCAGTCATACTCCTAAAAGCTCCAGGTTGAAAATCACTATATGCAGAGTAGAGCTGTTGACTTCAATCAACTTAACCTAAAGCACAAGCATGTACACAGGAGCAAACATATGCAAACTTTGCTCAACTCGCAGTCAGGATAACAAAAATTTGCTGTACTTCCCAAGTACATAATTTATTAAAATCAAGCAGAAATTTAGTAGTAGTTTCGTTCACACCCAACATCTGAAAGTTACTGTTTCTCAAATCTGGGAAAACCTTTTGTTTTTCCCATCCACTCCTCCTAATTAGAGAAAAACCCATTACTGAGTAATTTCAGTACTGCTATAGCTTTGTAGTACAGAGCACTGGTTTTACCTTCCCAAGCATTCTCCCAAGGAAGTAGTAATGCCGGGCGTAAGAGTCTCCAACGAGCATCTGTGCAGCAGGGTTAGGGTAAAGCAGTCCCTCATTGGTGGTCTTGAAAAAACCCTGGTTAGGGTTAAATCCTGATTTGAGGAGTTCATTCAGAAATTCTCTGAAAATTCCACCACCATCAATACCAGCTTCATCAAGACCATGTGCATTAAGCAAGTGAACACGAATGCGCTTTTTCAGGTCAGGTTCTGCAGAGAAAGAAGAGAGACAAACTCAAATGTAATTGTCTGCTTCAGTGTTGTATAGATAAAAATACATGCAACTACACACACAAACTATATATGCTAGAATAAAAATTGACCTTGTAAATAGGAGCAAAATTCTTTTTACTGGCTTGAATTTTGGAACATTCAGTTTGTGAAACATTCGCTTTGTAGAAAAGGTCTTGTTTTAAGAGTCATCAAAAAAAGAGGTGGATAAAACCATAGGTAGGGGAAGAAAAAAAATCCTACAAAATATTTAAAAGAGACCCTGGATTAACTTGGAAATTGTATTCATACAAAACAGTGTGAGTGCAAGATTCACACAGCTTCACATGAGCATGTGATTTACTTCAATGTAGTAAAATTTACAGTACTACACCCCATCATTAGAAAGAGCCCTGCACTATTATCAGACACATAGTACCTAGCAAATCCTGTTCAGTCCATATGTATTTGCTGGCAAAGATTACCAAAGCAGTTAATATCTAATGAATTACATAGAAAAATATACAAATTACAATTATTTGGATGAGCAAATGGGAAGAAAAACCCATAAAAATGGGTTGTAAAGAGGTTATTTAGACTGCAATAATCAGAAAGAATATGGGTGAGAATTACTTCTGTAAAAACAAGGAAATTTAACTTCTAAGAACTTTCACATCTCACAGCTGACACACCTACAGCATACTAATCAAATAAGCAAATATGGAACTACATGGTAAGAACCATAAAGTGTTATAACAAGCTATAACTGTAAACCTACCATTCTCAGGAGAAAGTTTATCATAAGCATCTTCATAAATATAATTTCTTCTGATAGTGACATTAATTCCATCCAAAAATGGCCCATCTCCTTGAACTTCTTGTTTATCAGCATAGATCAGTCTTTGAAAAATCTGTTAAAATGAGTGAAAAGAGTAATCATGTCAATGTGCAGATCTAAATGCAATGAGAGATGGTTATTCACTACTGTTACTGTCCTTTGACCTGCCTCTGGCACTCACTCTGAAGTGATTTGTCTTCTCTCTCATTGAGCTGCAGAAACTGAATACAGAGCCATGACCCATGGAAGGGGAGGAGGGGGACAGAAATGCAAAGAACTGTTCAGTGCTAAGATGCCATCCTCAGCTCTTTCTACATAAAGAGGCACATCTACAAACATTGTGCCAATGCTTCCAGTTTCCCCTCCCTAACTTTTAGAGTTCTGAAATGCAAAGTATTCAAAAACAAATGAAAAAGTATTTTACACACACGGAGGTTATTCTCAATACTGGTAAATATTGTTTATTATTATTGTACTGGAAAACAGGTGCCAGTTCCCCCTGTATAAGCAGTGAACAAATAATTCAGACTAAAATCATGGATATTACTGCCATATAAGAAAAATAACCAGAGCATCATAAAATTCAGAACAATTATGCCAGGTGAAGTACAAACTGAACTTCACACTGTCTATTTTCAAGTCTTCACAACAGGAACCTGCTCCCCTGAACAGTAACTGCAGCTAACTGTGCTTCTATGCCAAGATGTAGTGTGGGAGGAGGTTGCCTAAATCACATTCCCTCTCTGCAGGGAGTGTATGTTTACTATATCCTCTCTTGACATCATTCCCATAGTCAATAAATAGTCTAGTACATTTTCCAAGGGATATAATCTCTCAGGAATATTTCAGAACATTTTTTTTAATGAAGAAGATTAAGTAAGAGTCTGCAGGGTTTTTTAAAAACAGCAAATTTACCATGAAAGAGGCAATCTGACCACAGCAAACAAAGGTGGAGTAAAGTCTCAAATCTACTGTTTTTATGGGTAACTGTTGCTAGTGGACAAGATGCTTTCCAATCAGGAAGATTATAGTATAGACAAAGCAGGAATCTTTCCTAAGGTACACAGCAGGAAGACAAGAGAAAATAGTCCTAAGCTGCAGAAAGAGAAACAAGGGATGGACTTAAAGAAAGAAGTTCATAATAGGAGTGATTAGGTATTGGAAAAGGTTACATGAAAGTTTGTGAAATCTCCATTTCTGGACATAGACAAAACCCATCTGGACAAGTCTTTGTACATGCTGATCCAAGTTTAAAGTTGATCTTGTGTGAGGAAGGATGTGGACCAGAGTACCTTCAGAGGTGCCTTCTGGCTGGATTTTTTCTACAGTTTTATAACATAATACATGTAGCTACAGGCATCTTTTCATGTACAGAGCATGAGAATATGCTCACCACCACTCTCCTTCCTGATACAGTTTATTAATTATTGCTACTGAACTCTAGATGGAAAAAATCATCTGGTATTACATCTCATAGCAAAACTCTTTTTGGTACTGACCCTGACTCCCTACATAACCCAATGGATACGTTGGTCCTGAAAATGAGAACTCTAGAAAAATGCACAACTGAAGCATTTGCAATGACTTCAGACAAACAAAAACAAGCAATGTTGACTGAAGCACACACCATGGGAAGCAGCATCACCACAGCAAACTGACCAAAGTATGGCCTAAGGAAGTGAGAACCAAGGCACTTGCTACAAACTGCATTCACCACCTCCCACAGACTGAAAGCTGCACCCCAATGTGCTTTAAAGCTGAAGGGGAAAACACTGCCTGGGGCCAGAAAGCTGAAGAGCCTAACTTGGAATTGGACTCTGCAATTGCTTGTAAGAGTCTCTGTTATCTGGTAAGTCAAGGTAAAAATGGTGTAAGAAAGTCAGAAAATGAAAGGGCATATGAAACAACCCACATACACAAACAGCACTGAGCTTACCATGTTAAATTACAGAGCAACAGACAGTAACTGACAAAAAGGAAAAAAAACCTTATTATGGTCTGAGTATTTTCTTCCCTTATTGCAATTTGCTCTGTAGAGGCAGTGGGAGACTCCAAAGGAATGCTTACTCTCACTATTATACAAAAAGGACCCTACACACTTGTTCCCAAACACAGTGTAACAAGATCTCTTTGAACTACAGAAGTTCAGTTGTAGCTTTATCCTTATCTCCAAGCTCTCCATGTTACTTCTGTTTTTGTGATAAAAGCACTTAAGGCTCTATGAATTCCAATTGTACAAAAAAAGGCTTTATGAATTCCAAAACATAACATGTATGTATCTCAACACAGCTTTAATAAGTCCAGAGGTTAGAAGGCAGTGACTAAGTCATGACACAGAGATCTCTGCCTGAGGTCAGCTCCTAACATTTCCCTGAAATCCTGGTGTGAGATTGCCATACAGTAATAAAATGTTTTGTTGGAACAACTGTTTCATAGAAGCCTGATAAAAAACCACACATTTTCTACCAAGCTGCCTCTGTTTTGAAAAATAAAGACTAACTTTCCCTGTGGGATTACTCTTCATTCCCTTGACAGTGTCTTGAAATGTAACATTTCCAAGACAATTTAGCGACCAGTTTTTACATAATTGATACTGCTGAAAATTAAACCACTTTAAAAAGGAATGTGCTTTACACAAAAAAAGCTTTAATAATATTTATGATGCAAACTGAAATAGGTAATGAAACTAACAATTAAATCTATAAAATCTCAAAAACATTCAAAAGCAAATCCAATCAATCTTTGAAACAAGAATCTTGCAAGTTTTAAGCTACACACTCTATTAAAGCTCAGCTACTCAGCCATGAATGCAGAACTTTATCTCTAGGTGTTAATTTCCCAGAATGGAGATCCCTTATCTCACTTGGAGCAAACCCACCCAGAGCTCCCAAGTCTCCAGCTGTGACTGCGCTCTGGTACAGACACACAACCGGGGCTGTGCCACCACAAGAGGGGGCAATCACCTCTGAGCCGGGACTGCAAACTGCTCTCATCTGCCTCGGAATAAACGATTCTAACTTTAATGCTAATATTAAGGGCAACATAAACTGGAAAGCAAGAGAAAAGTCATTAACTTCAAATGTTGCTGCATGAGAACAGAAGAAAAACAATGCAGACTGCCATATCCTTCTGTAGGGAATTGATCCAGTTTTACTTCACTTAGTGCTCTTTTTACACTCACTCAAAACAAAAAGCTAAAAAAAACAATTGAATATTAAATTAAAAATTAGGTACCTTTACTCTTTCTTCAAAAGGAACTACAAAAGGTAGCTCTGTCAGAATTGCAAGTTGTCGTTCTTCAGATACAGAAAGAGGTGCTGGTTCCAAACCCACTTAAAATAGAAATAATAATTTTAAAAATTTTGGAAAGAACATTTTTTTAAACAATTTATTTTGTATCAAGTGACTCAATCTACTTTGTATAATAATACATACAGTAAAATAGTTTCTTTAATATATATCTACTCAAAGCCTTACCTTTCTTTAAACACTAGTTGCTATAGGCAATATAAACAGTGAAAACACACAAGAACAAAATGCATATAAAAATGCATACTTCCATACCTTTATTCAGAAAAAAAAATCTTCTTATTGACATTATAGCTTAGGAATTAAGAAAAAAAATGCATGATAAAGACAGTAGCTGTGATGATTTAGAATTTTCATTGCAGGAATACACAATATTCCTACTCTCATGCTTAAAATTGTTTACAGTCATTGTGCTTTCAACTACATCACTATTTTCAATCAAGTTGTTTTAGGTGAAAGCCTTAAGAATTAAACCAAATCTAAGGAAACCAACAGAAAGGGAACACTTATTTCAATGAGTTTTGCCTCCTGACAGCAGAGTCACAGTGACCATATCAAACCCCAATAACTGCAGAAACAGTGAAAACAGCATCAAGAACTTGCATAATGTACTTAAGACAAAAATACTGGAGAAGAATTCAAGAAGCCTCAGCAGAAAGCCTCATTCATGCAGTTCCCAAACTACTGTGCAGCTCCTTTGAACCTATGTTTATTTTTAGGTAACAACTCAACTTTTGGTGATGCACAGCAGAAATGACAATCCTGCTCTAACTTCATGGGAGGAAACTCAGCCAGTGAGCACATACCTGACTGTAAATTAATTAAGTGCAGGCAGTATTGCTCACTGATGAGCCACTATGGCCAAAGGTCCTCCTGACTTCAGTCTACAGTGGGAACACCCACAGTTCCTTGGTTGTTTCAATTCACGTTTAATAACCACCTCTCTGAAAAAAGACTTCAGAGTCTGGACTATTCATAGAGTGTATTACAAAATAAGTAAATACCCTGTCTGGAAGGTTTTGATTACAGTTTCCAGGTTTTTTCTTTGGCTTCTATCCACAGTGACAAGTATCTTCTGCAATCTTCTGGACTGAAAACTTCAACGTTCTTTTTTGCTTGTATTTTAAATCCCCAAAACACTTCAAGTAGGGATATTTTAAGCACCAGTTTAATAGGATATGACCCTAAACATCACTAATCTTGATATATATTCATTTGGAACAGGTTTCAACACTGGAAGCCTTTGAAATTTCTGATAAAATGCTTATTTGTGATTACCTTTCGTTTACTTAGTAAACATTTTTAATTAAAGTCAATGTATGAAGCCTATTAAGCTAACAGTTAAAAGCATTTTAAATGAAAAGTGCATGTACAGCAAAGGTAAACTACTACATGACTTCGACAGTTCAATTATTTCAGTCAATTAGTCAATTTTATCTGCATTTCTCCATCACAGCTTCTTTCTTTAAAAAGAAATATGGGATGGAGTCATCAATACAGAGGGCATTTAGAACTCACAAGTCTGCCATTTAAGTAAATGAAAAAGCACAAATAAACATGACCATATGTGATTCAGCAGTACTTTCATGCTAATTGGCTTTAACCCATATGGAGTCAAGAGGGATTAAACAAGTCATGTGCACAAGGTTACCTGCTTGTTTTCACACATTCATGTGGACTGCACTTTCATTTTAGCCTGATTTCATATGAAAATGAGGGTTACATGAACACACTGCCATCTTTCCTCACCATCTTGCCTCCAACATGCATCTTCAGTTCATCAGCTAAACTTCAACTTTGACAGAGAACAGGAGATTCAAAAATCCCAAGTACTGTGAAAATTTTCAATGGGCCAGAGAGGAGAAATTCCTGTAGTGACCAGAATGCAGGCACAGACAGGAAAAGGAGGGCACACAGCTGCTCAGAGCAGCACAGCACAGGCATTCCTTATCCCCCCACTGCCCACACCAGGGGAGGCATGAAATGGAGAGAACTGGGGGCATCTGGGGAAAGAAGACCCCAGAAGGCAGAGAGCTCAAGGTACTGTGGGTATGAAGGCCAGGAGACCAGGAGAATGTGGAAGTGATAAATGGGGAATAGGTTTGACAGTGGAGAACATCCAGACAGTATAAATAGCTGGGGAAAGTCGTGTAGGTCAGTGAAAGAAACAAGGACTGCTGATGTGGAGAAGAGGTGACTTCTGAAGAAAGAAACTAAACTGAAACAATATCTAATTAAAAATTCTCAGCAGTACTTAAACTGAGCTAACTAGCTATTATCTGGCAACTACACTAATAAGGTAATCAAAATGAACTTTTACCATCATAGCTACTCATAAAAAAATTACCACTAGAAGTCTTTAAGTTACAATCCTGGACAAAGCTCTTAACTCTGTACAACCCTAAAGCAGCATTCAAAGAGTACAGCTTCTCCATGATCTGCTGTACATGGCTAAACTCAAGCAGATTGCATCATCTTGAAAGAGAGGAAGGACTTCTGATGAATCATTTTGCCGCTTTAAAGGCCCCATTTTTAATTCATTATTAATTCTGCACAAGTGCCAGTGATTTAATGATTATTTTATCTGATCACAGAGAGGTAAAATTCTAGAATAGTGAAGCTGAAAAGGTATGAAAAGCTGGAAGAAACAGATTGTCTACATAAGGAAGCATATTGGCACAACTAATCTAGGGTAAATTTACCCTGATTTCTAAGTTTGTGCCATTCTCAACTCTTTCTCTGCAAGTTCCATATTCATATTCATATTTTGAGTAATTCAGAGGTTCAAGTTTCTGCCTTATCTAATTAGAGACAGTATTTATAAACGGGAATTAATATTTACCATGCAAAGCCTGTTTGTTACAGTTTATTACATAATGAAAATGTTTCTTTATAGTACACAGTAAAAGCAAAATCTCAATGCTTTACATCTTCTGCAACTGTATTAATTTTCTATTCTATGCAATGGCCTTTTATACATATTAATACATTATTTTAAAAACACATGATTTCTTCACCCATCGTTTCCCCTCATCAATGCCAGCAGAAACTTGGGAAAAGAAATTATTAAATTAAATAACATTAAATGTTCTAAAAATATACACACATGCATAAAAGTACACAATTTTTAAAAACACATTAACCTAAATTAGGAAAGATTGTCTTGCTTTTGGCTACCAAGATTTTACTACAAAATACTCAACTGAGTTCTAGAAAAGACAGATTTCTTTGCATAAGGCAAACTCTTATTTTGGCTTAGCAAAGCTGAAATCCCACAGACAGTGTCTCACCATCCAAAGTAGATTGCAGAGGTCCTATTCTCCCCATCCTCCTGACTCTCCAGACGTGCCTGGCTGATGGCACATACAGCTGAGTGACCTGGCAAATTAACAGCATTTCACAGTTAAACAGGACCTCATCACACATCACCATTTATTACAATTTACTACTGCACACTAAATACACAGAGTTGTCACATGCAGGAATGTCTGAATGCCTTAACATCTTCACTTCTGCTGATCCCTCCTTACACTTGTGCCTTACAGGAGAGCTGCACAATTAACAACAATACAATAAATATCCCATGTATTTTAAAATACCGCACAATGTTACTCTCAATTCTGGTATTCAGGACACTTAGAGAAGCTGACTTTGAATTTTTAGATGTCAAATGTTCTGTTTGTTTCATATTGAGCATGTCATGATTCAAAGGAATCTAGTCCACAGCAGGTATTAGCTTTCTCTTTTGCATACACATAATGCACTTTTTAAGATTAATGTCATTCTCTTCAAAAGCTCCTAGAAAAATGAGTAATTTCTAGGTGAGGTAAGTATAGAAAATGCTGCTGAATTTTATTTTGGAAGAGAATTTTCCCCACTACAGAGCAATTCTTTTATTTAGCATTTTTGCCATGAGAAGATACAACTAAATGCTACCAGATTTCTAAGTCTCCTCTGCTATAAATGCCAATGATTTACACTCTTGCACCGTAGGGCAAGTTCCCCTTTATGGATTGGAAACGTGCTTTAACATACAATTTTCTTAACAGATGCAAGACTCTTACAACAGAGAAAAGCAACACTATTCCAGGTTTTAAACCATACAGTCTGTGCAACATCAACATCATCAATACTGTCAGGAATCAAACACTTTACCATTGAAAACCTGGCACCTGTAAGGCTTTGAAGAAAAGGATATGACTCTTACCTTATCTGCTTTAATGTTTTCTTGTTCTGAGAGCCAATGATTTGGTGGACAGAAATTCCTCCTTGTATCCCTAGATTTCAACATTTTCACTAAGTTTGTGATGACCTAGGTGTCAGAAACACATACATTCAGTATACACTTAGCACTGTAAATGAAATTACATAATTCATAAAGCAAAAGCTTTCTTTAAAAAATCAGTAACATATAAAATTGCCACTTACTTTTAACTCACCAAAACTTGCTGTTAGACTCAAATACCTCAGAATGAAATTAAGTAATCATGGTTCACTTGCAAGACATCAAAAAAAAAAGACTTATTAAAGTCTCATTCCAAAATCTAGGAACCAGGACTACACAGGATTTAGCAGTACTGTACACCTAAACTGCTGCATGTCAGTTCAGGGAAGCCCAAACAAACCATTATCAACATTAAACTACTTATTTAAAGAAAATAACACCTAAACAAGTATACACACAAAATATTATGTATATTATGTATGTATATAATGTCGTT
Source organism: Cisticola juncidis (assembly GCA_013400215.1). Classification (NCBI taxonomy): domain Eukaryota; kingdom Metazoa; phylum Chordata; class Aves; order Passeriformes; family Cisticolidae; genus Cisticola; species Cisticola juncidis. The sequence continues at coordinate 6,618,998 of VXBR01004639.1, forward strand.
TATCTTCCTAGCGAAATTGAGAGGCTCAGGAAAATTGTTATCATGCTCACTGGGGTATCTTTGCAATTTTAGTGCTTTTCTTGGCAGTTTCCTCCAATCCAGAAAAAAAAATTAAAGTAGAGAAATCAAGCGAACAAGTTCTCCACCTCAAGCAGAACTGCCATACTCGGTTGCATGCCTTCTGTCCAAAGCTGAACCAAGTTCACCCACCACTACATAAAACATAATTAAGTGGAATCAATAGAATAGTAAATTACTAGGCTCAAAAGACATTATCACTGCTACAATGAACAGCCATCTGTTTGGCAACTTTAAAGTACAGCACTTGAAAAATGAGTAAGAAAAAAATGTACACAGAGCTTTTTTGAAATGATCTTGCTAAAAGACAGTCTTAATAGACAGGTGTCAAGAGTAACAAAGTTTAATGGGCCTTCTAAAGGATTCTGTGTCTAGATGCTAAGCAAAAGAGCTTTTAACACCCAGTTTTCAAAGTAATGTCTTTATTCAAGGCAGAACAAAGAATGCTATTAAGGGAACTGTCTGATTACATGGGAATTTTCATCACCTTTCCCTTATAAAATTCAGTGCAGGTTACATGAGTCGCTGAAGCTCTCTGGTCCCATTACCACTGTAAGTGAGGCAAATGTTTTTAAAAAGGAAAATAAAATCAGGAAAGACTATCCACATGAAGACCATGTAAATACAATATTTTACAAGCACCTAGAGAAACCTCAAAGGAAGCTGAATCAGATTAGGTGAAACTGGAGTTTCTCCTGCAGAATGCATGGATACTGAGAACACTAACCCAGCTACCATCCCAACTCAGCATTCCTTTGTCAAAATTTTCTTAAGTATGTATTCCATTGAAAGGGAAGATGTACTACAATAAAAAAAAAATAAATGGGGACTTCTTTTCAATAAAGTACCCACTGAAAGCAGCATTTAAAACTAAAATTCAGCAAAATCAGAAACTTGATTTCACACAAGTAACTCAAGACAGTGAAGTAATTCTTTTGTTTAACAAAACAAAAGAAGTGAGGAGTTAAAAGGAAAAAGAGAAATTAAAAGCACAGATGATACAGAAGGAAAGTGCCTTTTTTTCGACCAACAGCTTGCAAAAGCTTTAGCAAAGATAAATCGCATATATTTGAAAGATATATTTGACATAGTGCAAAAGAAAGAAAAAGCATTTTCTACTTGAATTTATAATTAACTACTTTAGCTTTGGTTTAATGATTTGGAAGAAGGTATTGCTGCCTGCTTACTGGCAGGAAGCAATTTTGAAGCTGCCCTCAGGAAAGATTCAGTGTTACGCACAGGAGTCTTCCTGATGACATTAATTTTAGCCATGTTCAACTTTTATCTTTAACAACAAAAATGCTTTTGAAGAAGTACACAAGGGAAGCTTTGCTATTATCTTTGCTTTTTTTGGGTAGAACTGGAGCCTTCCAGATATCCTCAAGACTTATTTCCAATTCAGCTGATGGAAGAGAGCCCTGGCTCCTGAACACAGTAAGAGTACACCCAGTTTTGACAGTACCACTGCAAGTTTCATTTCTGACTCCCAAAGTGGGACAAAGTAACTCAGGATTTTGCAACTTTTTGAATGACAGCAAAATATGATCAAATTTACCTGAAATCCACCAAATTACACAAAGACTGATTAAGTGTAAAAAACTAAAGCAAATGAAAAGAAGGAGGCATATGAACTGCATGCATAAAAATACTCCTGCTCTGACATCTTTCTCAGAAAAACAGACATATTGGGGTTTTTATTAGTGACCTCTAAATCAAAAGTTTATTTGGCAATATAAAGACAAGTATGTAAATTACACTGTGCAAACATATATTAGATCAATCTGTGCAAATTAGAAATTCAGTGGTGCATAAGGACTGTATTCAGTGCAATCAAAACATTATCAGTTACTCTCACTGCTATTAATGCTTATGCTCATAAGTGAAATGTGTTGTAAAATCAGGCAGAATAGGCTGGATAGAGGCTACCTTAGACTTGTAGAATGAATAAGCATTCCTTAATTAGCCCATCAGGTTAAGTGCAAGCCTTAATGGGCCTTTCCTAAAGTCTAGCATGACATCTTTCTCCAAACATGGCCAAGAAGAAAGTTCCATTAGCAATATTAATACAAGCTTAGTTGATCATTTTCATTCAATTAACTTCTTTCAATTAAATAGATAGCTTGACAAAAGCAGTGATAAAAGACCTGAAGGGACAGCTGATGACTCGAACTGAACATTAGTGTGCGAGAGGTCGCCAGTTTTAAACAGACTGTAAATCTAGCATTCAATTTGGAAAATGCATTTCTTCTGCTCCCACTTCTTTAATGAGTAATTTTAGCTGACTAGATGTGTTTGCTGCAGAATTTTCATGACAAGTCAAGCACTCCTTTTTTTTCAGCAACAGTTATATCAGGGGGTTATTTTCAGCTTCTCTTAACTCATGTCTTAGCTAGGATGCCACAGATAAAACCAGCAGAAAAACACTGGTAGATATCCAGAAAGAACATACATTAAATTCACATTTGTTAAGCCAGATTCACCTTTCCTTTGGTATCCCACCAAACCCAAAATGAGGAATACCAACGAGTTTTAGGAAAATACCAACAAAACCAATACAGCATGGTACCAATGTAATGAAGTCTCTTGATACCTTAAGGGATCATTCTAATACAGAAGTACCCGAGTCATCATTAGATTTTGTTAGAATTTCACACCTATACAAAGTTAGGACAACATGCTTAAGCACCTTGCTGAATGGTAATCCAAGTTAAACCTCATATTTGACACAGTAACTGTTCTATAAACAAGACAAGCAAGAAAATTAAGAATTGACAGATGGAAAAAAATTGTTACAGTTATCAGAATTTAGTTACTTGAAGTTCAGCACATATGCCAAACAGCAATCTTCCCAAATCTATATTCCTTGCAAAAGCAATAACATTAGAGAAAAAAGTATACAATTTCATATCCTCAGCAGAATCATGAAAATATTATTCAGCTATGTTCTGAAAACTGAGAGAATTTACCTTGAATAACTGAATCCACCTTTTCTGTTCTGTCTGTATACACTGCTGCATTTCTGTGTTTTTTGTTACTCCAACACTTCTAAAGGCTGCAATGTATTCCTCACGAACCTCTGGTTTTGTTTCTGGGTAAGCCAACTTTATGATTCCCAGACATGCATCTCGAAGGCAGCGGGAGAGTATTACAAGCTCTTCTAGTGTAAAAGGCATCATTGATGATTGTCTTTGACCTACAACTACATGAAACAAAAACTTTTGTTTCTTTAAATGAGTTTTAAAACACCCACTTATTTAATTAAAATTTAATATCCACACACATAATCTAAAAGCAGAGAAAAGAAACATCACCCCAAAGGAGAGTGAGTAAACATTTAGAAAGAAGATCAAATCTTGGGATCGTGTGCAGTCACAATTATTTTAATTACAGTACCCCCTTGATCTCTTTTGTGATTCCTGCTATGTTAAATTTATACATTAAACTACAGGTTCAGTCCAGAAGAAGTTCACTCTCTTCACTAACTCATTAAAAATTATCATGATTAAGAACTTCCATATCAGACCCTGTGTAAAGCTAGTGTTCCCAAGGTGCAGACCATTAATTTTTCTCTCTTTTTTCTAAGTGCAATCACCATAAAAGAGCCAGCTGACAGCTGAGTGCTCAAGGGACCATCAGCAAGCCTGCCCAGAAGATCCTTTCCCCCAGATGTCAGCAAATCATTGCCCAGGGAACTCTCCAGCCTCACACAAAAACATTTTACAAAGCACTGCTATTTAGTATGGTCAAAACTCACCTTCTATGGGGTCACCAAAGAATTCATTATCATGAATAGAAATAAGTGAGTGACTAAACAAAGAACTGAAAAGGTAGAAGAGAGGGATAATTCGGCTAGAGTCCTCTAAAGACATTGGAGAGCCTCTTGAAATCACTTGAAGGAGTGGCACCATAGACCTTAAAATACAAAATGCAGTGTAAAAGAGAGGGTTAATAAAATACTCTAAGAGAGTACTACCTTCAGCATTCTAGTAAAAGAATGTGGTAGTAGCTCCAACAGCAATATAACAATGGTGTTTTCAGTTAAATAACTATTATTTTCAATTCTTGGAAAATAAGGTTACTCTTCACAAGTTCTTGTCACTGGTACCTCAGTGTCTCCGTGACAAATAAACTGGGGCATTAACTACTACAGACTGCAGGTACTGGAGACAGGAACAAAGAGAATAATCCTCTGCATGTCAGCACTGAACACATCTGTAGGAGCCTCAGCTCCCAGGAAAGTGGTTCTGCCACCATCTACTTCTGGACTAGTCAGAGCATGTGAGATAAAACTCACACACTGGGATGAAGAACCTGGGGCTTCAGTGTTTGTTACACTGATGCTTGTAAGCACTCCAAGAACTACAAAATGTTCAACTCATTTTAACTAAGTATTTTCTTTATTCTGTCTCATTTCCAAGATTTTGCTCAGTTTTATGAAATCACAGGAGGTAGTAACCACACCTCTAACTGTCCCATTCTCTTTTCACTAGATATGCCCTATTTTAACAAAGAATCAGTTCCAGAACTGGACCAATACATACCCTGTAATCATTCGTGTAGTCATTGAAGATATCAAATACCAAAGATGCCTCAGGAATCTGGCATTAAAGGCTAAACTATAAAGAAGCCTGCAAGAAGAAGTTCAAATAAATTGTCTTCCAAAATACTGTATTCACAGAACACAATGTTTCTATAAGAACTTTTCTATCAAGCAGTTCTCAGAAATTAACAATTTAAATTTACATTTTCAAGATGAAGGGTCTTATTCTGATCAAATCTGGTTAAAGGCCCAAAAGCCAAAAACCAACCATATAAAACCTTACACCAAAAATAACAGTTTTAATTAAATCAGCAACAAACTATACATTATAAACCCACATTTCCAGTCTTTTGCAGCATTCAACATATATTAATAAAAATAATGGGACACAGAATTAATGATCTGGGACTTCTAAAATTCTAATGCAGAAAATCACACCAAACCAGTTAACATCTCACATCTGTGGTTCTTCTGGCAGAAACAAACACAGAACTTTTTTGCAATAGGTAGATTAAAATACCTTCATTTATGTCAGAATTGTAGCAATTTTACTGGTATACTCAGCTTGGCAGAGAGAACTAGAACATCAGTGGAACAATGTCAGAACTGTTACATGTACACTAACCCATCTGTAGACTGAAAATTGTTTCTTGTTTGAAAATGTCTTATTAATTTGTAAAAGTAAATGTATAATTTCACCAGTCATTTATACACAGGACTGACTTGAACCACATTACCTCAGACATGATTACAGTATCAAACACTTTGTACAGAAATGAGAAATAAATAGCTTCCTGAAATCAGTAAGTCATCCTACTGTGTTTTCGTCCCCTTGCAGGAAACAGCATATGAGACAAAGTCATTGAAACAGTGTCTTCTAGGAACCAAACTGGATTTCACTGACTAAGCAGTCATTTTTCAGGTATCAAAGAACAGTATTCAGTTAATTTTTCTAGATGCTACTTTCCTAGGACTCCTAATTCCTATTAGGAAGTAAGTTTAAAAAAAAATACAAAAACTGAGATCAACATTTCTCAGTGGTCAATAGTTTTGCAACATCAAATTTCTCTGTGACCAGGCATACAAGAGATAGGCTGGAAAGTGGGAGCAGGGAGGGGAGAGTACCTGCTGCCAGAAAACAAAGTATTTATTGTGGACCACATGGAAATTAAAATTTGGCAGATGGCAAAAGGGAAAGAAGCACATATTTCATAAAGGAAAAAATTTAAATATCAATGAAGATTTAAAACCACTGGAGAATGATTTAACTCCCACACAAGAACACCTACACACCCTGTCCCACACCAGTGCCACACGTCCCTGGGTCCTGGCTGCTCCTGCTGCTGCCCTCCCACAAGCACAGCCTCAATCCTGACCCCATACCCCGGCCCTTCCTGGGGCTCCCAGCTCACTGCATCCACCACATCCAGCTGCACAGACAAGATCTGTGCCAGGACAAAGCAGCGTGAGGTGGGCAGGACTCCTCACTAAGCACAAAGGATCGTTTCACAGGTACATGGAATTCTGGAAATAGGGTAGGGCCACGCCAAAAAATGGGAAATGACACAAGCAAGCTTGAGTTTGCAGTGTGCCTCTTTGAATTTTAAGTGCATACATCAGTACCTTTAAAAAGAGTTGGGAGCTTCACTTATTTCAAAGAAATTGCACACTGGGGACATTACCAAGTCCAAGTCAAATTTGAAACAAGTGCAGCTAATGCCAGTTTAGGATAAGCTTTGCTGTTACATGAAGTTCTGCTTTAACTATTTGGTTTTTTTGAAAAAATTCAACCTGAATTTGATACATGCGAATTCTATTCCATTCTGAAATCACATTACTTTGACATTTGGTGGAAAATTATGTATTAACATGTAAGGACAGCCTTATCATACCTAGCTAATTTAGAATAAGGATTTGTATTTTAATGTTTAAATATCTGAATGATAGCTCAGATGTCTTGGTTTCTGAAATGAGAAATTTCCTTGGTGACCTTCAGTTTTCAGCCTCATATTTAAAATGAAAAGTAATTTGGCACCTTGCCTTCAGGTCTCATGTAGCTTGGAAGTAAAAACTTGTTAATATCACAATCATCCCTGGAAATTATGTAACAGTTTGAGCAGAAATGAACAAACATTATGGACGATGAACCTATCATAATGTAATTCATTTTTTCATTCTAGCAATATTCAGCAGTAATGAAGGGGAAAAAAGGACAAACTTAAGAGCTTATAATAATAACCTTTGCTAAGTTTTAGCCATTTTTATTCCATATCCGTGATTCAGGCAGTCAATTGGAGCAACTGCTCTGTTTCATGGCTCAGTTCCAGAAATGCTGAATGTGTTCAACTTTCACATTTCCCTTTCCTGAAAATCTGGTTAAGTACAAAAATGCACATTTGGAAAAAGATGGTACCGACAACCTGTTTCATTAATATGAAATAACCATAAATATGAAACAAATTAATTCATCAGTTCTAAAGCTTCCATTCTAAAGTCTCTGTACTGTGACCAGAAAACAAACACAGGACTGCAAACTGAACACAGAATGGTGAATTGGGCCATGTGTTAAGAGATTTGCCTTGCTAAATTCACCTGAAATTTAATCCATTGCAAAAGTAAAGATGGCAGAAAAAACCAACTACCTTCCCACTCCAAGTACAGAAATTGGCTTTTAAAGTTGAAAGTGACAACTGTAACCAAAATATACAAAAAAGAAACCCACCACGAAATGCAAGGATGGCTTTGGAAAGTTGTATCTACACAAATTTGGCTGTAATAAAGTTTCAAAACTTCTGTATTCACACTGACAAAAAAAAGGACTGTGAAAAGGCAAAAAGAAAAAAAAAGTAAAAAATTAAAACTTTGGGAAATAAAATAGGTCAAAATCTACCTTATTTGGTCTTTTTTCTTGTTAGATAAAGGATGTTCAAAGGATGTTTATCTACTTTAAAAACAGCTTTTCCAGGCACAGCTACATTAAAATGACCCAGTGCAAGAACTGCTGATAAACTGTGGAAGAGTACAGGGATGTCTTACATATCCTGAAGAAAAAGCCTTATGAACCCATAAAGTTTAGAGATCACCTAATATATAGTTAGAATGTCCATACAGTCTTGACCACTTTTTCCTTTAAAGAAAAAAAAATCCACACAAAAAAAACCCCTAGAAATAAAAAAGATTAGAGACATTTAATTTTTTATGTAAACTAGTAAAATCTAACTCAGGGGTTTTATTTTCAATATTTACACTATTCTAAAAACCACCCAAGCAGCTAAAGTTTAAATTCCTCATATCTAGAGGTTTTGCATTTTCTTGAAAATCTCACTGAATGCCACCAGCTTCTTTATTATGAGATCATTATACATGTTTTATGTAATGGATTCATTAATAGATTTTCTATAAAGTCCAATATTAAGATTTAGCACAGTCATTTGGAAGAAAGAAACATTTCTGTGCTACCAGAAAGGATAAACTTCTTTCAAGTGGAAAAACACACAGTGCCTCAACTTCAGGCTGTTATAGAGTTAAACTCACTTCGGTGATTCCTGTTAAGTATCAATTTTAATCATACCAAATTAAATTATCTATTCCCAAAAGTAAGTACATAATGATCATTTATTTAGAACCTTGTTTCTCTCTCTAGGTATCTAATTGTCCACAAAGGCCACATGATTTATGTCTACTTGCCAGAATAGCATTTTGGGCACCTCTGGTTTAAAAAAAGTGTCAAATTCCTCCTGTGCAATGGGACAGATTAAATGACCCATTAAGCTTAATTTAGCTGAGGCACCACTACAAGTTAATTAGTTAAAGGCAAGATTTTCAGTCTAGGTCATAAATTGGGCCCAGTTTCCCACTGAGACCATTTAAGTTAATGAAGAGAACACAGCAGAATGAGAGGAGCTCACACAGCCTGCGACAGGTCACTGCTGCCAGGGCAGAGGATTCTGTCACTGCAGAGCTGTGAGGTGTCACAGGTATGAGACAGCAGCACAGCCACTGGTAAATGAACTGTCCTGCACTTCAGGCTGCTTCATGCCTCTGCATCTCTGTGTATTGGACCAGAAATGTAAAGCAAACCTTAAAAAGAGAAGGTTAAAACTGCATTTGCGATTTTGGCTTTAAGACAAACACAGCAGTGTCAGAACAGTGCCTGGCAGAGTGACCCCGACAGCCCCGGGTACAGCCTGGGTATCTCAGCACACAAATGAGCACAGGCTGCTCACATCACACCAGAGCAGCATTTACCAAACAGTCCTGAGCCACAGGCTGAGATGGGGAGTGTTACAGGAACTGAGCAGAAGGGAGGAACAGTGACTGTGGAGCTGTTAGCCCAAGGTGAGCCAACTCAGGGGCACTGATCAGATGGCTGAGAGTGACTGACGTCCCCGCACAGCTTCCACCACTGTTTAATACTCAGCTGCAATAAACATCAAGTCTAAGGTATTAAATTACACCCCAAAATATTTTACAGAAACAAAACTTACTGTTTATTTAAAGCATAGTTTTGATGAAAAAGTCTTGCAAGTCTCTCTAGGAGAACTACAGTCCAAGAGGGTTTTTTCTAGTAACTGTATTCAATAATATGTATCACCTTCATAGTGAAAAGATTACAGTTCCATCCTTTTTGAAAACAAGCAGAACTCCCAATGGCTCCTTTACAATCAGGATTTTATTTTACACCTCTAATCCAGGTTACTGAACACAGGCTACAGTCAGGTTTTTCTTGTACTGTGACTTTTGTCTATAATTTGGCTTGATTGCGTATTTCCAGAAATTATTCAGAGTTCATCAAAATTCCTAATAACTAAACCAAAGCAATGTGTTTTTTCATCTATCCGCCAGGGTGGACCTCACCACCCTGTCTAAAGCATCAGAAAATTACAGGCTTGGTCCTTGCAAAACTACATTATACTTTTGGGTATCTTGTTTTGGTCTTGGTCTCTGTTACAAAACCAAGAAAATACTGACTTGATTCAGCAANTTAACCCAAAGCAATGTGTTTTTTCATTTATCCACCTCTGGATCTCACCACCCTGTCTAGAGCATCAGAAAATTGCAGGCTTGGTCCTTTCAAAACTACATTATACTTGTGGGTATCTTGTTTTGGTCTTGGTCTGTTACAAAACCAAGAAAATTAGTTGATTCAGCAACACCAATGTTCCTAACACCACACAATATCACCATGATCAGTCAAATTATAAAAGTACTGAGAAGCCCCAATAAAAAAGAAACATTCAGCTTTAACAGAGTGACACAAGTCTATATTCTGAAATTCTCTTCTTTGTCCAAGAAGGAAAAAANAATAATATGTATCAGCTTCATAGTGAAATGATTATAGTTCCATCCTTTTTGAAAACAAGCAGAACTCCCAATGGCTCCTTTACAGTCAGGATTTTATTTTACATCTCTGATCTGGTTTACTGAACACAGTCACGTTTTTCTTGTACTATGACTTTCTTCTATAATTTGGCTTGAATGCCAAACTATTTCCAGAAATTATTCAGAGTTNTTCTTTGTCCAAGAAGGAAAAAAACCTTATAAAGAACTATTAAAACAATACTAAGATATTTGTTATTTGCTCCCTTCTAAAGGCTGCATTGATCTCAGCCCTATTTTCTTATTATTGAAAAAATTATTTTCAATTATTACTCTGTTTATCATCCCATTTTTCAGTTTTGATGCTTCTGTGTTTTTATCAGTATTTTATATTACAGATGTACATGCTGCTAAATAAACTAAGTCTTTTTAACAACTCCTTATATTTAAAACCATTTGACCCAGCACAAAATAAAAGAGCACTATTAAGCTCTTAAAATACATTAAAAATAATTTGAGATAAATTACTTTTGCTTAACTATTTCTACATGGTTTTATTAAGTTGATATGCTTCACTCTGGGGATAAAGTAATTTAAAAGTTTCAAAGAAAGTGTAGCATCTTTCAAAAGGCTATCATTAAATTTGATAAAATTATTTGGGCACTAAAAAAACACCAGACAAATTAAAAAAGTGAAACTTAATGACAAAAAGTCTTTTAATTATCTTTTTAAATTCCACAAATAAGCACCATCTGTCCTTCAAAAAACACTCAAAATTATATTTATAATAGCTGATTGGTAACCTAGGCAAGTTGCACTGAGAATAGGACAAAAGATGGACACCTGCTGAAATTATGATCCCTGGCAAACTCAGCACTTACAGCTGACCTCTAAATCAGAACTAGTAATTAAATGTCTACTTTAATGTACCAGATATCTGTGTAAATTAAGTTCATTTTGACCATGAAAGTAATTGCACTGGTATCACTGATAGAAATCTTAGTATCTACTACATATTTCTAAAATTCAGTTATTAAAAAGTTACAATTTGTCAGTTATTTTCAACTAGAAGATGCTGAGAAGAACTTTTGTAACTCCTGAATTTATCCAGGGTGTAAATTGCTTGTTATCACAAATAATTGCAAAGACCCAAGAGAGCTCCTCAGAGGAAATAGATGCCATACTCATACAATTAAAGTTCGGTGACTTCTTTATTCATTGAACACCCCTTTCCACACAGATCACCAGCAAGCCTCCAGTCAAGGCAGTGATGCATTTAAGCTCAGTAATTACTATCCAAGGCAATGGGCTACTTGCAACAATAAAGCTGGCACACTAATTCAACTGCTGCTATGATCTTCGGGTCTCACATCCTGCTCTAATGCAATTAGTCTACAAAGAACTAATTACCCTAATCGAGCAATCACGGTTTCACTGACCTCTTACTTCCTCTAGCAGCTATAAACACCATTGGGCTAAGACACCACCTAATTAGTTTTCTGTATCACTGTTTACAATGCAGTTTGAATTATGTTTACAGCATTCCCTAAATACTTTACTACCAGCAACTACATAGGTACGCAGAACTACTCGCACCAGAACAGTGTTAACACTTATGGGTCTCAGTCTGATAATAAAAAGGTCAAAAATCTCCTCCCATTGTTCTGACATTTGTGGTTTGCAATCTTTGCAAAAGAATACTGCACAAACAAACCTGTCCTTTATTTTCATCTCAGGTGCCAAATGCTCCCCAAACAACAGTGATTTTCAACAGTCAGGAATTATTTTAATTTGCAGCTAAAGATTTTGGCATATACTAAAGAAAGGTGTGAACAAGTTGGTTCTAGTGCTCAGCTAGCCAGAGAGACTGTGGAGTTTATAGCACTGAATGTTTTAAAAACAAGGTAGTCCAATTTCTACTAGAATGACACTCAACACTGCCTCTGAGCAAGGGAACAGATAAAACACTTCCAAGAATCTTCAAAGGGCATAGTGAACAGCAAGAAAAGTGAGAAACAAAGAATCCACTCTCTGGTTTGCCTGGAATTACTGTTTAAATTCTGAAATTCTAATTTATTACATATAGTTGTAAAAGAAAACGCAGAAAAAGCTCCACAAGGAATTTAAAACAAGTTTATCTCAGAAAATTAATTGAAATGTACTGCAGCTCAAGATGATTATTATTTCTACTTGCCTGACTTTTGGCACCATCATTCGGTGTTGTACCATTAGTGTGTGGCAGATTGATGCCATCAGGGTAAAAACCTCTTCACTGGCAGAATCTCTCCAAACCATGTTCAGTAGAGTATTTGTCTGCTGCTTTGTGTCCAGTTTCTTCAGGCACTCCTCAGTTATGTACTGCACTGATATTCTCCCATCAGCCTACAAACACATCAAAGCAAAGTTTACTTTGAATTCTTTTTAATGTTATCCCCTTTTCTATGAAAAAAAACTTCAGAATTTAACCAGAACGAAGTTTTCTTGCACAATAAATAAAATGGAAGAACAGATGTATATCCAAGTCTTAAAAATATCAGATCTTAGAGCCAGCTTAAAGCCCCAAGCAGATCAGTGTTGTGCTTTGGTATCCTTCCCTCACTGAGGCCAGTGGAAATGCTGCCTTTACTGTAAGTATGCTCTGCAACGCCTGCATACAATTAGGTAAAATCATTTACTGGCATGAGACATGTGAATAATCATCTCTTCTCCACTGACACCAGTCAACATCAGACATGAAACCCAGAAATGCACGTTGACTCTAAATTCCTTTAGAAGGAGTATTTTCACATTCACAATTCTTGAGCTAACAAATGACAACAAAGTTCAGGGTGGTCAGTACACGGCTGGGTAGTACCAGCAGTGTGTGAAGAGCAATGCTTTCTATTGGCAGGCAACTGAGTCCACCTCAACCTTTTCTTTTCCTATTTCCTATCTTTATCTTACCCCCAACTGAACAAAACTGTCAGGTTCACTGAAGGATACAAGTTAACTAGTTACAAATTTTTAAGAAAGAGGGGTTCCCCACGCACTCACATTTGGTTTTTTTTGTAAGACAGGCATGAACAAAAATGTAGAATAAGTACAAAATATCACAGCAGAAACACTCAAAAAACCCCATACTGCAATAAATAGTATTATTCATATAAAGCCTCCTCAGAGCAGATTTTTTTTTCTAATTCATGAACCAGTTTAAGTCATCTGTGAACAGAAATTACTGCTTTGTTTTTATCTAATCACCTCTTAAGCATCACTGATCTCTATGCATCACATGTAGAATCTGCCAATATTTACACTGCACACAGTGTGTGTGCCTGGCAAATGAAATATTTTATTCACACTATGCTGGTAAAGATTTTGGTGTGACAGTAACACATAGCATACTCAAGTAAACACATACTTGAGTGTAACACAACACATACTCAAGTAAAATGCTGCAAGTACTCCCTTGGCAGTATGGCTCTTCCTAAGATTTTTTTTTAATGAACTTGAAATATTGTGAAATTTCTCCCATTCTAGAAGGAAAGCACGCACAATAAGCCCTTTGAATGGCTGTGTCTTCTGAAAGATTACATAAAGGCCAGTAAGAAACTGCTGAATTTACATTTGTCCAACTTTGTTAAGTCAAAGCCTTGATATGAGTAGTAGGAGGCTAAAGGTAGCACAGATTTACTCTGTAAGTTTAAACTATAGCGAAGAAGTCCATTTGTAACAGTGTCTCTATGTATTATTACAGAAAGCCCTCTCTTTGAGGGCTTTTGAGTTAATGGGTACATACAGACCTATTCTACAGGATAAAGACTGTAGTTGAACTTGTAGTTATTTCCATGAGAAAAAAAAATGAAACTACTAAGTTGGAGTATCAGTATTTCATGATATCTCAGCATCATCATGGACCTACAAAATACAGAGTAAGAAAATCTCGGTAAAATACAAATGTAAAAAGGCAATTTTAAGCCTTTTTTAAAATAAAAACTCTGTACTTTCACAGACACACTATCTGTAGTTTAGGATCTATTATTATAGTAAGGAGTTTGGTATAATGTAAACAATCAGTTCTATTTACTTGCAGTGAACAGTCATTAATTTTTAAGAAGCAAACAGGCTCCCTTCCTACACCTATAGAAAAACACTGGACTTATAGAGGGATGGATCATGTTTTTCCCTGTCTTTACTGCTGCTGCTGTAGTACAAATCCATCCACAGGAATTCTGCACTGCTTACTGGTGTAGTTGTCATTTTACTGATCTCTTCATCCTCATCTTCAGAATCACTGTTTGCATCTTGACAATTTGTACCAGCAGCAGACACAGGCAGCTGAGAGAGAAAAGTTTGGAGTACCCTCAAATACACAAGAAGTCCTTCCTCTGAAAGGGATCCTAGAGCACATATATTGAAACAAAAGATCATCAGTAGGATTACTCTGTACTATAAAAAATATTTTACCAGAAATACCTGACCAAAACAAGTTATGCCAAATCTTACCAAATTAGAGCATTTTATAATGAAAAGGATAACAACTTTTCAATGAAAAGAACAGATCTCCCCAACACTTTTATCCTCAAACTGTCTTTTTTACTTAGCAATGAACCCATGCTGAGGAAATACGTAGCATATTAATTCCAACATGAAAAAAACAATGAATTGTCCACTCAGCTTGCTCACCCAAATATGTTTCTCCAACTGTTAAAACAAAGTAAAAAAGCCATGGGGCTTGATCACTTCTTCTTGAACATCCACTTTCTGCTAATAATAGTGCATTCAGAAAGAGTTCATAAGGGAAAATGGTCTGCACATCAGCAAGCGCTGGAATGATGAAATGGAATATCTGATCTGTAAAAGGTGCTGCCAGAAACTCCTCTGTGAAGGCTGCAAAAATCTGCTGCCTGAAAGGAAGAAAAATTGTTGCTATAGAAAATATGGGCAAAATTTCCCACAATTATACCAATAGAATAACAGATCATTTTGCAAGTATGAACACATCCATCAAGAGGACTGCAAAGATGTGCTCCATTAATTCCATCCTAGTACATCAGATTTCTCAGATTTCTCAAAAATTAACTTCTTACACTAACTCCTCTTCTTGATGATCTTACAAGCAATTGTATCCTTTAAACTCTTTACGAATTGGAAGAAAACTATTCTGAAGTTAAATACATTTTTTGTAATATTGAAGAAAAAAAAACCATCTAAAAAACCCCTTTTACACAAATTCCTACTGTAACAAAAAACTCTACTGCATGTGATACAACCTGATGACAGATGTTCCCTCTGCCTACACACCTGACTCTTTCTGCTTGTAAGTTGCCTGAGTAATTTCTCTCCATAAACCTCAGCCCATCTGTCACAAAGTTCTTTTGAACTCTAAAATTCTTTTCATCTACCCCTAGCCACATCTCTGCTCTCATCTAAATTTTCCCCACCCTCCTTCCTATGTACTGTGACACCTGCTATTCTCTGTGCTCTGTTTATTGCAGCAGTCAGCATTTTATTGCCTTTTTCTTAAACACACCTGAAACTACATTGTTTCTGTGACGTACAGTGTTACCAAAAATCATTACTGTCCAAATAAATCAACAAACTGCACTGAAAGAACAGCCAGACACTAGACAACAACAAACTGCACCTCTGACTACACCAAATGAGCACATAAATGTTTAATATTATCTTTATTTACCTTGCACCTTCTGGACAGGAGCTATATGTAAAGTGCAATGGCTTCAGAACATTCTCCAGAAGTATTTTTGCAATAGGGACACGAGAAACATCAGAATACTCAATACTTGAGGGAAGCTTATTGTTAATTAACAAATAAAGGGACTTGTAGTAGCCTGCAAATAAAAAGAAAAACCACTTTTAAACTTTTATTTTTCTTCTTTTCCATATAAAACAATACAAATTAAGTTGAAAATTATTTTATAATTCATGACATGAAGCTTGACTTAGGAAGACATTTTACAATAGTCCAAGTCACATTCACATAATTAACAGGCTGTATCAGCAATCTCTTTGGAAATATCACATTATAAACTCATCCACAGATAACCATATTCAGAGTCAATCTGATTTTCAAAGATCAATCAACTCTTGCTGATGAAGGGAATAATTTGATTTTTTAATAATGATTTATGAAAAATATGTTCTCCTTTAAGTGACTCAAGTCATGTTGTCCTTCCACTCTTCCAGAAATGAACAATTTTCCACTCTACTCCAAAACATGACTGATCACACAGGCAAGAGGCCTGCTAGCAGAATGTCCCAATTCTGTGACCACCTTGCCTCAGCAGGCTGAAGAATACAATCCCTATTTCCAGAACAGGGCTCTCTCAGACAGTAATAAAATGCATTATCACCCATGCCATAAAGACATGTATAGAGAGCAATTTATTTCTGTCTCACTGAAGCACAAATGGAATCACGTGATTTCATTCCTCTTAAACCAACTTCCTTCATGCTCAATGAACTCCCAAACTGAGTCACAAGTTCCACAATTACAGGAACACTGTAAATGCATAAACAGTGTCACATCACTGAGGGTCCAGCCTAAGAACCCTTCTCAGGGACCACCTAACTTGTCACAACAGAAGTCCCCAAAAAGGAATGACTTAGCAATGCTGACCAGACATACATGGAAGGGAAATTATATGCAAAAACATACACTAATGAAAACTGGTAACAAGTGCTTTACAAGTTAAGCACCAAAAATTATTAGGAGACAGAATATTTGCAATTGCACAAAATCACTGCTTTTTGTTTTCATTATAGGTAATCAGAAAGCTAAATTTTAGTAACAATTATGATTCTATAATCTCAAACTTTCATATACCATTTGTAAAGACAGAATACTTTACTAAAAGAACAAATACGTCCATTTCGGAAGACATATTTATTATATAAAAACCAGTGAGACAAACACACAGTTTTTGTTATGCCAAAGCAATTAAAATAAATGTGCTACAATAAGAGTAATTTTTTTTCTCACAGTGACTTCAACATACAGTCCTTAGTAACAGGATTGGGTAGTCAAGTCCACTGAATGTACTTTTAATAGTATAGAGAAATATTCTAATAACCAATCATTGGAAGATGTTCCTTCTGCATTTTATACCAAAGAGACTGGATCCAAGAGATTTATTTCAAAATATTTTTGTCTTTCCTCACTATCCACAAGTTTTGCAAACTCAAGCCACCATATCAAAAAGGCACAGTAATTCACTTTGGACATTCCCAGAATAATGAAGTTTCTTTGCAACTAAACCTCATTTTGGTGCTAACTATCCAATTCATTAACTTTTGGTATGTTTGCACAGGTGTCACTGACTGCAGTTTAGCAAACAGTTTTGCTGATGATTGTAGGAGAGAAATAAAAGCCAGGCCACTATCTCTGCTAAGGTGTCTGAGTGCTGGCAGGATGAAAAGGTAATGCCAGTCTAGAACAATAATGAATATTACATTTACAGAGAAAGTACTGCAACACAATGACCAACTTTTACACAACTGAAGCTTAGATCTGCCACAGTGTGTGTGTCCATGTGAGAATGTTGAACAGGTACTGGAATAAAACTTTTCTTAGGCGATATCCACCTACTCTCAAAAACTGTACTACAGGTCTGTATAAATAACTTAGCAGAATATTGAATTTATAAACAGAATTTCCAAAGAAGTCAAGCAGTGATTTCTCAAGCCATGACCTCATTACAAGGACAATATCCACCTAATGTACAGGTTAGTGTATGCAGCACTTTATTCATTGTGTCTGTGGTAAAGACAAAAATTTGATTAAACACTATGGGCTTCAGGTGTTCAATTTTTGATTATTTCCCAGAACTTCTGGTTCCTAGCTACTCACCTTTTTGAACCATGTAGTGCAAAATTTGTTCAATTAATGATGTCACATAGCTGACATCTTGTAAAACAGGCAAATACGTATTCTCAGATGAAAATACCTCAAGCATTCTCATAGGAAGTGCAACATTCAGACTGTCATCATTGCAATTTTGCAGTAGCCTATAAATGAAATTAAAATTATTTAACAAGTTATTTCACCACACATTCACCTTAAAGTAACTTATTTCTATCTACTTGGTTTCCAGGTGCTCTCAAGGGTTAGTTGCATCTTTTTGATGGCATCTTTGTATTAGTAACTCCTGATTTTAGGGTACCTACAAATATGGCATTCTACCTTTTAATTCTACTAAATTATTCCTTTGAGTGATTTGAAAATTTGGAGGCCTAGTGCATAAACTAGAAGAGAAGTAAAGAATAATACACGTTTTACCAACATGTACCACTAACCATATTACAAATGAAGCCATGAAAGCCCCAGAGCAACACAGGCTGGGAACAGGTACTAGAGAACATCATGTGCCTAACTAACACAACACATCTTTGATTACAGATTGAAATATTAAAAATACAACCATTGCCACCCTTTTAACAACTTCCTTATGTAACAGCTACCAGTAACCACAGAAATTATGATTAAGAGCCTGTTTAGAATTCGAAGTATTTTTTAGTGCAAGATGTGTATGGGCTGACTTGCCCTAACAATGTGCTTTCTTCCCCATGCATAACAAGAGCTTCATTTAGAGAAACACAATTTCTGCTGTAGTGAAAATGTACAATCCATTGCAGTGACACCACAGCTATGTCCCACTGCACATGGACTTAAAAGCCCACCACTCAAGTCTTCTTTAATATCTGGTGTCACTGCTTGTCATACATACAGTTTACACACTTCTAAGAACACAAATTTCAGTGACTTAACAATTTTTCAAAAACAAGTATTTTAAAGCTCTGTGGAGTGTAACTAGTCCCTATTATTGATGAGAACAAATACTGTTTTCTAATAAGAGAATAACAATAGCTGCCAGATAGTCAAGTGACCTTAACAGATCCTCCTTCCTGTGATCCTCCCACTACAAATAATAAATTTAATTTTGGCTGAAGCCAATAATGTAACTGCTTTATATGCCTTCAGTTCAGAATAAAGTCTGAGGAAAGCCATATTAAATTACATTAGTTTTGAAACAACATCTATCCAAAGCATATCCTTGGCAAATTAATCTACTTCAGATACTAACATCTAAACACTATCAGTTCCCAAGGAAGCCTGATTTTCACAAATATGCCAAGGATAGCACTATACAAAAACAGTTAAGAATCTACTCAGGCCCTACTAGGAGAGCATCCCTTAAGCACATGTTGAACTTGAAAGTCAACAGAGCTTAAGAACATTTGATTGTTCTACATGGGAACAGGCATCCTATACCATGGCTTTATGACATATATTTAATATAAATAGTCCTCTATATAAAATTAATGTACATTTCATACTTTACTTGCTACAAAAAGAAACAAACAAGTGCCCAACATCATTTCTTAACACTTTTAACATAGTATCATATATTAAAAATGAACTTACCTGCAACATAGCCCCAACAGTCTTTTTATTTGGAATAAGCAAGTAAGTCTGTCTGGACCATCCAATTGCTTAACAAATTGAGAACTCTGTTTAATTAAATTCTGACACATCCATACCTGCAACAAGATAGGCACAAGTTTACAGTTTATAATGACGAGTTCAATCATCTATGGCAGCTCAGACAGTAACATTTCAATGCTCTCATAAATACCTTTGGAGGACTTACAAAACACAAACTTAGAATGTGACTGGATCACATTCAGCTGAGAAAAAAAAAAAGTTGTTACTCATTATAAACTCCACAACCACTAATACTAAACTTTCAAAGCAGAGACTGAGTTACACCATCTGGTAATTTTTTGTTTTTAAACAGCCATAATTCTTTAATGGCCGTTATTAACAGCCACTATGAATCACACTTACTCATACATTTGGGAAGTGGGCAGTGATATGCCAGCAATATTGAACTTTACAATTGATATGCCAGCAATATTGAACATTCACAAACACCTTGGGAATCACCATGGGGCTAAGTAGAAATACTGTCTAAAATTTAAAATTCTAATAGAACTATATGATTTTTAAAAACTTACTGTGAATTATACACATAGGATTTTTCAAGGTTTCATTTCACATACTATGTATGTGTGTGGGCACACGCACTTGTAAAATCTAATTTTAAGTAATTGTGACTAAATGAAAAACTGCAGACTGCAGTGAAAAGTGCACTTTCAAGTGAAAGGCTACTTTAAAAGGGCATGAAATGCAAGTACTATGCATCAAAGTAAGTGACAGCACTCACCAAACGCTTTGAATCCTCATTCTGTCTATAGAAAAAGAGTAACTGGCGAACTAAAAGAGTCAAATTTGCTCCATTAGCAGTGGAAAAGGCTCCTCCAGACTGGGCCAAGTTAGCACAGCGATCAAATTCACTTCTTTGGATAGAATACTTGAAAACAAAACATGCATCAATGTATCAGTAATGGTTATGATTTAAAACAGAGACACAAAATTTCAGCTTCCCATCCAGTGAGGTTGCAAAGTAGTAAAACAGATACAACACATATTTGTTAAGAGATCAAATGTACACATGGTATTGTAGTTGAAGCCATAATTCCATTTTACTCAGACAGTACAATTGCAATAAATCTGTTGCTTATCAAACATTATCACATTAAACATTTTAGTCTAATTTACTCAGCTAATGTAAACAAAACTCTTTCTTAGAAGAATCTACTCAACAGCAACTTAGAATAACTTTTTGACTCAAACTACCATGACTTAGCCATATTGTAAAAAAAAGTTAAAAGCTCCACTGGTATGGAAGTTCTGAATATCTAATTTTTTTTTCAATTTATCAGCTAAAAAAACATGGCAGGATCCCAGTCACATCCACGCTTTGCAGAATATACATCTATTTAATAAAATATCCAGTTCGAAATGAAAATGTCAAGAAGGAAAAAAGAACTTCCACTTTCTCGAATACACAAAATGATTTTTCAATTTAATTATTTATTACTAGAAAGTCTCATTTTCAGCAAAACCATTTAGCATCTTTCTAATTAAATAACCAGGTACTGACTTGATGTTTTCTGTCTCTGTACCCTCTTACAAACGACTGGATTATTATTGCATTTTTCAGCCTCCGTCTTTCTTCCTGTGAAACAAAGCAAGAAAAATTAAATCAACACCACAGGACTAACTCCAATTTCTCCCATTTTGTCAAATATATTTGCATTCAATATGGCCTTTTAATGAAAATTTAGCAGTAATCATTAGTAAAATAAATTATTTTAATTTTTATACCCAATACCCATACATGAGAAGGCTTTTTATGTTTTTAATGCAAATTCACCACTAAATATTGCAAAAGACTCTTTAATACTCAGTAAGTAGGTAATACTACACAAATCAACATAAATACTTTATTATTTTGCATCATTTTATTGTTAATACAAGATATTAACAGTTAAGACAGTCTTAATACTATGCTGAAAAATGTTGAAGGATTCATCAAATTCAATGACACCATTCCTCTTTCTGCATAGAGCAGCAAACACTGACAACGCACTTATTTGCTTTCATTCCAATAATATAAAAGCATTATGATGCTGGCACAGTTTAGATGTGGGGAAAACAGTAAAAAAAACAGTTATTTGGAGACAGTGGCTCTGTCAAAAGGAAAATGATGCTTAAAGCTCACTGCAGCCCAGGAGCAAAATATAGAAATTAATAAAAAAATCTTAGTCTCTTTTCCAAACCAGACATATCTAGTGAATCCTTTCATGACACCTTCCTCAGTAGGTGAAAAGAGTAGCAAAAATCAGCCCTTTACAATGGCTCTGAGGAACTGAAAGGCAGCTTGCTTGAAATGCTATGGAAAGAGCTCTTGGATGGTTCCCTGGCAATATCCTGGGCATATCCCATTATAATAAATATCTATATTTAGGGAGTGGCTACTGTAATTATATTTCTAACAATGCCCATGGGGTTTCTTAGGGAATAAAAGAGGGGAAATAAAGAGTTGCTCATGAACCTAGAGCTACAAAGGTGTGGCTGAAGGAAAAGTACAGGGATCCAGAAGTCTGCTTTAAAATGAGAAATTTTAACCTAATCAATCCTTAAACTATATTGAACCTATAATTCTGAGGGTCACCAGGGAAAATAAAAGACAAAAATATTTTCATAAATTTAATTTAAATAATTTTGGAAAGTTCACATAAACTTGCAAGTCCCAAAACCTTGATTTCAAATTTATTGTCCTATCCAAGTTAAAAGCATTACCTGAACTGACCAGAGAGAGAACACCAGACAAAATTGCTACTCAAGGCCTATTTTATTTTTCTCAGAAAAGCCTGGCTCTTAAAGCAACTCATCTAAATAAGCAGATTCTTAAAGACTCTAACTGCCTCTAAATCATGGACCAAAATCAAGATTTTGATAGGCCCTAGGGTATTTCTCTCTCTAAAGTACTGACAGTAAAAGTGCAATCAGGAGAGAGTTTCAGAGAGGCGGTCTCTCTTCATAACCACAATGTAAGGCTCAACTAAAGCCCAGATAACTTCTCCTTCTCTCTAGGTACTGGTTGTATCTCAGAACACATAATTGTCAATTAGAGACTCCTAATTGCAAAGGTTTTAAGCCTGAGGTCACTGCTAAGATTCTGCTACAGGCAGTTTTTAAAAGCCATAGCTGATTTTATTCCCAGAGGAGTCATTCATTTTGTGAAAATGTGCTCCATGCCACAGCCAGTCACTGTAGGCATATGTGTACCTCCACTGGGACGAGTGTATTGGCTTTGCAAAGCACAGAGCCAAGCAACTGAATGGGTTTATGGACCACAAAGAAGAATTTCTGCACATGTTGGTAAGGACTCACTGATCATAAAGATGATTCATGACATGGAATTCTGAACTAACGGGTGAAATCCTGGTACTTTCATACTTGAACTTAGACCATACACACCCATGCTGGAGAGAAAAAAAGGCAGTAACTGTTCTCAGAAACTGAGGAGCCACCACAGAACTTGTGCTTAATCTATCACAGGTCAAACACACCATTAATGGCCAAAGAGCTGTTTTCCTCATGAGAACGAAATCTGCACACTTATATTTTTAATCAGTATTTAACACCAAAACTTTTTCGACTTATATGGGAAGGGTAGGGGAAAAATTACAAAATTAACATATTGACTCAAATTCGGTACTACTAAATTTTGGGTTCTTCATTTCAGTGCCTATTCCTCCCTTGCATTATTCCAGACTGAGTTTTCCAGAGCAGTAAGTTTCCATCACAAACCAGTATTAAGGTTGCTTAAAGCCTCACACATCAGCTTCTCACTGCTCCTTAATTACCAGGTGATTTCAAAGCACTTGAGCACTTTTCAAAGCATTCGAGCACCACTGATCTGGTTTTACTGCCACAGACCTGAGGCACACACTGGGGGAGTGAAGTACCAAAGGTCAGCCAGGAAATCATGGCAGAACCAGGAGCAGAATAAAATTTGTTGAGATCAGCCCATAGTAGATTATGGACAAGGTAAAATCTGCAATTTACCAGCCAATTCTCTATCTTTCCTCAACAAAGAGTAGATCCAATAAACACCAAAACAAAAGGGAAAATTCCCTTCACCTCCAGTGCGGGCTTATCTTCTTTTGAGTTGAAAAGCACTTCTAAGAAACATCTTAAAGCACTCCAATTGTTTTGCCAATTAAAGCATACTTTATACAGAAAGAAAACAATGCTGAACTAAGTACCACTGCAGCATAAGTACTTTGCACTGTAAATGGAGCACCAAAGAAAAATTCAGTGGGCAGGCAAACGCTTACAGGCTACTTTACCTCTCGTTTTCTCCTTTCTTCCTGAGTACGATGAAGGAGAGAAGCCTTTTCTTCCTGTAAGACACAAAGAAAGAGATACTACTGCATTTTCATTCAAACATGCAAACTTCACTTCAGGGATTATTTAAAATGCTAACATGTAAAATATAGAGAAAAGTAGGTGTTAATCATTTTCTGAACTCACAAACACAGGACATGCTGCCTTCCCAAAAGAATAGAGATGGAGGGAAGTTATGTCCCTATGAAAAGGGACCAGCGAAGAGCAGCAAACTGTACTGATCCCTGTCCATGTCTGTGTTCTCAGCATCCCAATTATCCTGGCAAACTTCACCCATTTACAAACAGCAGAGCATGAGCACAATAAGGTCCCAGTCCCACCAGGTCATACCACAAGTCTGAGTGTTTTCCTTGCCTGGAGGGTACAGAAATCCCTGGCCCAGGTGCTCACAGCAAGCTGTGGCACATCCAGAGCAATCACATCCTGTTCCAAAGCTCCACACTTTTGTCTAACTTGCAAAAAAGCGTGAAGCTCTTATATTTATTTATCCTTTTCCTCCAAGTTTGTCCAGAAAAGACATCAAGAGAGCCATAGCACAAATGGCAGGAATTTTTTCTTTTATAATTTTGAACTCCTCACCCAAATAAAAGCTACGCATCAAAGCTTTCAGGACAGTGGTCTCACTAACAGAGAAAAAGACAAGAATACTAAAGTATTCATGAGGTCTCAAAATCCAGTATTATTAAAAACAGAAAAACCATGCATTAGCTTTTAAACCATAATCTTATATGAGTACTCATAGATTACAATATATAAACAAAACTTCATTTGCAAGAGTCTCTTACTGAATAGTTCTGGGTAATTTCCAGGGAAATATACAAAATAATTCAATTTTGATGCACAATATTCAGTTTTCACTGCAGGCAACAGAAAAACACCCTGGCACCTTCCCAAATCCAGTCTAAAACACATAGCAGATTTAAGGAAACTATTTGCATTTTTGACACTAGGACACATATGACAATTTCATTTTTCTCCATATGCCCCTATTAGCCTAGAGAAGTTAAGAAATAAAAAAACACTCCAGCTGAAAACATACTGTATTTGAATACAGAAACATCAATTTGAAGTTGACAAACAAATATTTATAAAATATTTAACTACAGCTAAAACAACAGTGCTAGAATACTCTCAATGTCTATCAGCAGATACAAAAAATGAGAGAAAACTCTTCTGCATTTCTTTTTTGATGATAGAGAGGAAGCAAAGTATGATTCTCTTAGTTTCTTTAGGATAAAAAATAACACAGGCCACCGAGAGAGAAAAAGAAAAAAAATCCCACAAGAAGGTTAACCATCTTTCCTCTAAAGACAGTATTTATGGCCAAAGACACCACTAACTACAGCCTTTAAAGACAGGGTTTGTCCATGTGTTAAACACAGTACAAACAAATGCAGGGAAATCCATACATAAGGATAATGGAGCTCCATTGGAGCAGTACAGAAAGGCACACACAAAGACAAAACAAGATACTAAATTAATAACCAACAAATGGCTTAAAGTTTCAGGACTTTTTCAACAGTTGACACCTGATGCATGAAAGATGTTGGTGAAATGTCCCAGTTTAGAAGTGATTGTTCTGCAGACAGCACTGTGTAAAGTGCATTTCTGCTCAGAAACAATGTTTTATACTTTGTCCTTACACTTCAGAGAGAATTGAAAGAAAAGGCAGAACAAAATACAGGAAAGGGAAAACAAATTGCTACATGCAAACAGAGAAAGAATGAAAAAATACAAGCAAAGACAGAAAATGCAAATTATTGTTAAAGTATAATTTAAATAAAATAGAATAGCTGTCCTAAGACAATAAAATAGGTAAGTACATCCCACCTTTAACAAATTATTATGCATTAAATAATACTGTTACTCATGTTCACAAGATATACACAAATCATAACTGTGACTAAAGAACACATTTAAATTAATTAAAGAAAAATATATCCCCTTAAAGAGTTATTAAACCAAGTTGGAATACACTGTCTCTTAAGAAATTAAAAAGTAACCATGCATGTGCAAAAGAAAACAAGCCTGCAGTAGGAAAGAGATGAAAAGAACGATGAAATAATCTTCTTCCAATACAAAGGGCATTCTATCAAAATAATTTCTTGAAGAGAGGTAACTGCAATCACCTCTGAAATCCTCCCTGAACTGGCCCTTGACAACCAGCACTGTGAAAAGGAGCCAAGCTCAGTGGCTGTTGCTCTGTAGCTGGTTGTGAATGACAACAGAGTTACTCAAGTGACACACGTGTGACAACTCCCACCCAAAATCTCCTGACTGCTGCCAGCGACAGCCGCCGTTCCAGCACCTCTCCTGCTGCCGACATCCAGAGCTCCTCAAGGAGGCCATGGCCCAGCAGAACTCCCAAAGATCACACCTGGCTCACTCCTACTCCCCACCCTGCCTCGATCCGCTGCTGATCGTGCCACCGTCTCTCCTCACCCGCCAGACGGGCACAGGTGTTGAATTTTCCTTTCCAGGTAGGCAAGCAGATAAAGTAGGGGGAACACAGCATGAGCCTGTCCTGACTCTGTCACCCCTAACTCAAAAGCAGTGAAAAGCCATTCCCTGAAACACAGTCCTGACTTTTTATAATGTGGTCTCCTTTCTCCAGGACTTGCCCTCCCAAGTGCAGAACAGGGAATAAATACACCACCCGTAGGTTTTCATGCAATGTAGGGGACATCTGGCAGTCCCTTTCCTGCCTGATGCTTTCTCCAAGAGAGAAAAGACAACCAGCCTTCTGCTCTAGCCTGTGAGCTGCAGCACCATGAAAAACCCAACCTGAGAAGTTTCCTGTGAGGCACAGCATGAAGAACCAAGAAAGCAGAGAAAGCGTCTGTGGCAGCAAAACACTGTGTGACATTACAGACGATGACTCAAAGGGTGAGACAGAAGGCGGAAAGAGGTGAAAATAGGGAAGCAGATGGAGGACAGTTCTCAGAAAGGAAAACGTGTGACTGCCACCAAAGAGATGTTGAGTAACACTTGAAATGTTAATTTGTACACAGGGGTAACATATACTCCTGTGTACTGCGCTGTTCATCACAGCAAAGGTCTGGTGGCAGAACTGCTGTAAGGCAGCAGTTCAGAACAGCCCCATCTGACAGGGAACAATGTCAATGTCAGTGCTTCAAAAACAGCAGTTCAACTCATAATGAGAAAAAAAAAACTGAATTCGAGTTGTATTATCCTTTTTTTGCTGAAGTACACTTTTTGGTTGCTAAAGTATGTTTGCAGAACTCCTAGTTTCACATATCCTAGACAAAGACTGAATAAGATACACAAATACAGAAACTATTCTTTTCCTTCTGCATTTGAACAATTTGTCTTGAGAGAAATAAACTCTCAGCCCTCTTGGCTCAAAATCCAGATTCAGAAAAACAAAATGTATATGTAATTAAACTCTTTTCAACACTTCTAATATTTGTCGACTCTTAAAATTAAATCTGAAACTGTACACTCCTGGACAGCTATGTTAATCAAGCTAACTTATAGCAAATAAATTTAAATCCTAAATGTGTCCAGATGCAAAGATGAAACTGAATAATTACTAGCTATTACAGGTACTAGCTAAACACTGGTTTTTAAAAAATTAATAGTAACAGACTGAAGCCAAAAAAAAAGAATAATTAATAACTGATGTTTCTTTATAAATGAAGAGGGTTTATTTTGGTTAGTAGTTGAGAATGCTTTGTATTTCACATTACAGAAGGCCATACAAAGTACAAGGCATGGTTTTCTATGAAATTTTCTTTAAAAAACAAACACTTGATCTTTCTGATTTGTGTGGACAATTATAGAAACTTGTAGGGTTTTCACCTACAAAATCCAGGAATTTGAATCTCTTTTTCTTTCCTTAAAATGAGGAATACGACTTTACAGCTGAATTTAACTTGAACCACATAAAAATCAGAGACAAATCCCAAAACAAATGAAGTGACCTAAGTAATTCATAGAATAAAATTCCTTTCTACACAAGTATTCAGTAACTCCAGCAAATAAATGGGAACTTTTTAACATTTATTTTTACAGAACAAATATGGCCACTGGGAGATATACCCCACCTTCTCAACAATGTTTCTATTTCCCCACATTATTTTAGACAAGGCGAACTCCAATTGGGGTCTTTTAATCTGAATGGTAAAAGAAATATGCGTTTTAAAAGGCTTACAATGTCTTGAACTGAACCTCAACAATTTAAATTCTATTGCACATGTCTGAGTATGTTCAGCAGCTTGAAATATTCTGCTTTTAACCAGTTTGTGACTCTTCTTAATAATGATGTAAATAGTCAGAGATATAATTATATGTAGAGCAGACAATCTTGCAGAAGAAGTGAGTTTGGGCTATGCCCAGGAGGAGCATTTGGCCCAGCAAAGCCTGGCCTCACTGAAGTCAATGTCACAGAGCTTGCTAGAAAACACCTCAGCACTTCAGCTAAAATTTCCTGTGGGATGCTGGGAGGATCTGGAACCTCTTCTATCATGGTACCCAGAAAACCACACATGGCAGAGTCAGAATTTGATTGGAGCCTCTAGAGGCCAACTGAAATGCAAGGAAGTTGCTTTTACATTTATGCTCAGTTTGTCCCTGTTAGGATTTTTATGATGTGTATTGCACACAGAGCTGTAGGTGAGCAATTTCTAGTGCAAGGTGTCCCTGCCAATGACCGGGCATAGGAACTGGGTAATCTTTAAGGTCCCTTCCAACCCCAACCATTCTATGACTCATCATTTTCTCAAGAACAAGCAGGGAAAACGTACTTATAAAAGCAGATTTTTTCTTGTTTGAATCTAAAAGAATAGCACGTAACTGCAAATAACAGCATAATCACTGCTGTCAGCTAACTACAACTCCACCTTTTGTAGTTTGCTTTCAAATGAGGAGAATTTCAAATATTACAGAAAGAGAAAAAAATGCCTAAGAATCAAGGATGAATTAACTGTGTAGTTTCCTACTGACAGGCAGTTATTATTTTACAACATGACGGTCTCCTCATACTTTCACACCACAGATCTGAAATTCCAAGAGTATTTCAAGACTTAGGCAGTGACACTGCAAGGTTCTGGATAAAACACAGCTGACTCAGAATAAGGTTTGTACACAGAGCTTCGCCATGTGCCTGACGGGACAAAGGTCTCAGGGGGCAAAGCATCGCAATTCTTTCCCACCATTCAAAAATAAACACTCAATTTGTAATTCCAGGATTCCCATACTATAAATCCTTAGCATCATTTCACTTCCATTGTAGCATGGTGTAGGGTCAAATAAGTTACCATGAAATAGGAATTATTCCTTCCTAAAATTATGAACTAATTTTCTCACTCAATCAGTAAGAGAGAAACAAAACTGACTTTTGGGACAATATAAGCATTGATGGGACAAAACTGTCCCATCAATGCTTATATCCTACAGGCATCCACCACAACAACCAATCCCAACATGGGCAGATCTCTCCATACACTCGCAATTTTATAGCCTACTGTTTGTAAAATTTTAATTTTAATTCCACAAGAAGTTATTTCATGTGTAGAATACAGACAACAAAGAGCAAACTAGGTGCTTCTGGAGTTCTACCACTGCACTTCAGCTAAAAGCAGGGGGAAATGTAAACAAGAATCTAAAGTTTAATGTCATGCTACTAATTTTAAAAAAGCAAATCAGTAACTACTAAATTAAAATATAAACAAACTTTGTAAACTGACGATCTCTGATTAGTAAAAATGTCCATATTAAAAGAAATTACTGAGACTTTTTAAAATACAGGTGGAGTCACCAATATTTGCTTAGTAGTGTCTGTGTCTTCCACAAAAAAGCCAAAGATCAAAAAGAACCCCAAATTCAATGAAGCTGTTTTCACTTTCACTTTCATGACCCGTGCTAACCCATCTGTATTACAAATTCTGAAAAAGGAGAGGTTTTTTGAAATCATCTCATAATGCATTATAATTTTAAAATACTCTATTTTAATCAGTCTTGGAATTTGTAAAAACATTGTTTAGATAGCTCAAGTGATATTGTACACTTAATATTCTTTTACTCATTTTTTCTGTTAGACTTCCAAGGTGTCATTCATACATTTCACAATGTAATCAAACAATGTGGAGCCACAGAGCCCTTGTGCATCTCAGCACTGGCCTGGGGATCCCCTGCATGGATGTACTAAAGTACTAACCTGCTACCTCAGATTTTTCTTAATTCTGCTGAAATTAATGAAGTAGCACTAGGCCTGACTGTCCCAAATCAGGCTGACGTGGTTAAAACAATTTTGTGCTGTGTTCAACCTTGTGCTAAAATGAGTGAAAGCTGCCAGCTGTCCCCAGAAGGCCCGGTGACACTGCACCTAGCAGAAACATGTTCACTGCACGGAACACGGGATGGGCTGGGAAGCAGCCAGGCAAAGCAGCCATCTGCTCCAGTCCCCTGCACGGCTGGGTTGGGTGAGGCCAATGTGAGCTGCAGCCCAAGCCAACTCTTCATGCACAGCTCTGCATTTCCTGCCTAACACACCACAGACTCTCTGCAGCCACAGTCTTCCAGACAACAATTACATGTACAAAACATCCATGAGTAATTCAAGATGTTCCCAGATTGAACTCCAATAACAGCATTCATTTTTGGAGGTTACTTCACTTAAGCAGCACAAAAATATGGTTTGCCAGTTACAATTAAACTAAATCTGAAAATTTCTTTCAAAGAGCCTCGTAAAGCAAAGAACCATGTTTTAAATGTGACAATAAACTACTCCAAAAATAATTAAAAAAAAAAATCCTCTAAAATTAGGTTATCACATTGTAATACAGTGATACAGTATATTCAGTATAGATACAGTATAATCCTGTATCTATACCCTCCAACATGTACAACAGGGCAAACAGTCCAGATGAATCAGCAGATTCTTGAAAGCAGGTATGGAAGGAAAAGTCCGAGCACTGACAATACCACTGACATTTTTACACTTTCGTACAATGCATTACTATAATGCTACAATAATATTATGAGAGGATCAACCACTAAGGTCATTTTGAGAACATTAACTTGCAGCCTGTGACTAGAGTGATGCTTGATATTTGTGGACTGAAGTGCCTCTCAAGAGCATACACAATTCAGACCATAACACACATGAATATAAGATGCAAACAGCGTAAAAACAGACCCAGAGCTCTATTTCTGTAATTGAAAAATGCCATACAAGCTAGTGATGAGAAGGCCTACTAGATTCAGTACCTAACTACCACAATTATGCAAGTCCCCAATTCTACTTCCATCATTGTGCTTCTGCTGATAAAACTTTTTCTGAGTCAGCCCCTTGTGAGGCCTAAGGGAACACTACAGACACACATGGTGGTGCCAGACAGGTGTCAACACACGAGCCATAACCAACACACTGTTTGCAGCTTCAGTTCCATCAGCAACACCACACTTGTGGTAGTGTTGCTGATCACTATTTTGGGGTAGGTGTACTCACAACAGGCTCCACTGGCATCTTTAGCACCGACTGGCTCCTCAGACAGGTTTTGCCATTGCTCTGCAGTGGTGCAACCACGTTAGGGAAACCTCCCCAAACTGAGTAGTTATGCTTAGCATGAAGCAGCTGCATGGCCCCAGTGTGTCTGAATTGTGCCTTATTCCACCAAAGGAATCACAATAGACAGCACTAACTATGCAGCCAGCTACCAAAAGCACAGCAGAGGTATAGCATTGGAGCTTTCTAAAATTATACACCGTTTGGGAGGGCAAGGGCATTTGTTAAAAAATGAGGGATTTTCGCATGTGTACCAAAAGCTGAAAAGCAATTGTTTACAATTCCGCTTTCTGTGAATATGGAGCCAATGTGTATGAGGAACATGATCCCAAGGAGCCTGTGACGTGAAATAATGAGAAACTCACACGAGAAACTTACATTAGCCTAATTCAGGCTTACCTAAAAACAGAGACCAGACAAAGTTAAAAGCAGATATACTTAATGAAGGGCCTTCAGGTACTTTAAGGGCAGACAAAGCCTCCCCAAGGGGCTACACCCAAAATGGATGATGGTCACAAGTTTTTCAGACAGATACAAGTTTGGTCTATTTACGTATCAGGCATTCATCCTCCAGTACAATACATTACCCTTCAGGTAATGAAGTCATATTGCCTCAGTTTGCTGCCCCTCACAAATCATTTTAGTTTATACTTTTCGGGGCCTGAGGCTGTAGGTATCCTTGGATAATAGGCCCAGAGGGATTGTTTTGTCTAAGCAAAATGTGAAGACAGTTAACTACACTTTATATGGAGTTTAGAGCTATGCACTAATGCAGTGTAGGATTTGGAAATATAAAAGCTAAAATCTTAAGGCATCACATGGTACCCACATAAGCACTTCCCACAGCAATCTCTATTGTAGTATGTTCTCACAGAATTTCAGGTAAACCACATTTAGAAGTAGTTTTTAGTACTGTTTAAATAAATACTTTTGTTAGTACTGTACACAGCTTCTGAAAATAAGCAGCTATTTCAAGGACACTCTAGGATGTGTATGTAACCGTGATGCCCAAAGCTGTGTGTAACTGATTTGCACTGATGCAGCACAAGCACTTTGGTGAACTGATGTGAAATCATGAAATCTGTGCACCAGTCAGCATCAATCTCATCATGAACCACAACCTCCACTGCACAGAGTGATAGTTGTGCATCAATTTCAGTTTCCACTCCTTTACATGCCCTTGGAAATTTATGCCTGCATAACATTAATAAATTTGTCCCATATAATTAAAATAGACATATGCTGATACATTTCCATGAATTGCTAAGTGTAAAAGAAGATGTTATAACAGTTGTTTGCTTCTGTAGGAGGCAACGTGTTCAGCAAGAAACACTATGAGGAAGTCAGGGTCAAAAGTTGCAAAAGCACCTGAAGTGTACAGCTGAGGACCATGGCACGTTCTGCCAACTCCTCCTTAAGCTGGGGAGTATTTATGGCATTTTGACTCATGTAATGCCAGTTTACGTGGCCTAACGAACAGAAAAGTCTCGAGATAAACAGAAGATGAATCAGAGGAAAAGCTGCATAACCTAAATACAGTTCTGTATACACTCTCTTCATATTAAGTTAATATGCCAAAATGCAAACTTCACTGTGATTTCATATCACATACTGAAGTATTTTTGTTCATTTCTTCACTGTACTGACAAACCTTAAATGTTTCCAAGAATCAAACTTGCTTTTAGTGCACAGTAATAAAAACTTAGGACTTTTTTTAAATGCAATTAAAATTTTAAAATACTAATGGAAACACTCATTAGCTTCCCACACAATAATCTCCAATGACAACGGGGAGAGTCAGTATTTTCACAGTGAATTAAAGTGACCCCTACAGATCAGGCCACTTCTAAAAACCTCCTCCTTTCTGTCGTTCTTCCGAAGTCCTGTGCCCTTCAGTGCTCGACTAAACATTTGCTGACACTGTCCAACCAGCAAGATCTGAATAAATCACTCTGCTTCTTTCCCATCAATAAACACAAGGACAAATATCCTGGTTACAGCTGACGATTACTGACTCACGCCGCGCACGACAAATTGACTGAACCTAAACTTGACAGAGACCAACCCGGCAGCCCCGGCTCACGTGGATGAACCTCCCCCAGCAATTCGGGTTGTGCGAGGCTGTGTGTGTCCCACATCCCTCCGGCGAGGCAGGTCCCCGCCACACGTTCGCTCTGCAGGGAAATGACAGCAGGGCTCCGAGTCCCTTCCCCCGGGAGACCCGGACAGCGACTGCTCGGGAGGTGCCCCCGGCCGCGACACCGGGATCGATCGATCGCCTGCGGGGGGGACGAGCCAAGGAGACATTTCCTCGCTTCCCACAATTCTTACTACACTACAAGCCTGGGATGGTGTGGCCTGATTACACGAAAAATAATAATAACAGAGAGGCAGGGAGATCAGAGATAAACACATCATCAGGAGGGGAGGGTTTTCCCCCTCTATCAAACCTTGGTCATCGCTGCTCCCATTTCTGAAGGCCCGACGGTAAAAGCCCCGATAACAGGGCGGGGGGCGGCGGAATCGACAGAGGCACGGGCGGCCGCCGCTCCTTACCTTCCTGCTCGCTCCTCCGAGGGACACCTTGGGCCTTGTTTTGAAGTCCCCTTCAAAGCTGAANCCGGCCGTCCCGGCTGTCCCGACTGTCCCGGCAGTCCCGGCTGTCCCGGCAGTCCGGTTGCGGGTGTTCCACGGGAAACTTCCCTGCTCCGGGCTCCACGGGAGCTGCCTGCGGGTGTGCAGGGGCAGCTGGGGCTGGAGTGCGCTGTGGTGCCGCGTCCTGCCCAGACGGGCTGCGCTGAGGGCGAGAAGCGAGTGAGGGTCCAGCCGGGCTTTGGCACAGGGCTGCGCTCCTCAGCGTCATTTGGCTATGGGAACGCACGCATATATAAATATATCTATGTATGTATATACATGTATAATTTGTACTTTTAGCAGCATAAGAGTATCACAGAATAAATAAGGTTGGAAAAGACCTCTGAGATCATAGAGTCGAACTTTTGACCAAACACCTCCTTCAACTCAGTGCCGCATCCAGTTCTTAAATAGCTCCAGTGACGGTGACTCCACCTCCCTGGGCAGCCCATTCCGATGTTTAATCACCCTTTTCTGAGTAAAAATTCCTCCTATTGTCCAACCTGAACGTCCTGTGGTGTAAGTTGAGGCCAGTTCCTCTCCTCCTGTGCTGGGAGAAGAGACCGACCCCTACCTGGCTGCATTTTCCTTTCAGAGAATTGTAGGGACAGATAAGGTCATCCCTGAGCCTCCTCCAGGAAGAGATGGACAGTGATGGACATGGAACCATTGCAAAGATTTCGTGATCAGGGTGAGGACTGAACACTGAGCACACCAACACAGGCTTCTGTGTAGCCATGACAATTCACACAGCCATGAAAATGCACTCGAGAAAGTCCATGATAGAGGTGGGCTCAGGAACGGGACCCCACCCAATGAGGAGTGGGAAGAGAAAAAGGCTGTAGTGTAAAAGCAGCAAAAAATATAATGTGTAATGTGCTGTAATGTGAAACCAGGAGACCCAAGTGGTGAAACTACACCTGAAGCTGCTTTACATTTCTTAGCCCATTCTCCTTTTTTTCAGCGTGGTGACTGCATCCCTCCAGAAGCAGAGGTGGCACAGACAACAATAACAAAAAGCAGATACTCAGTCTGCAGCTCAAGGTAAAATAACTACAGGTGGCCAAATCCAGCTTTCCTTCCCTTCAGTGGAAATTTGATTTCACGAGCTCTAGCTCGTGAATTCTCACATCGGCATATCACAACAAACAAATGGCAAGCACACACATCAGGAGAGGATATATATGCTTTGCAGCTGTTCATACCAAGAGCACAATGCTCTTTACTGTTGTCAAACTGGCTGGCAAATGAAAAATTTGTTCAGATTTCATTGGATTTGGATGATTCAGAGGAGTCTAAATTTTAAAATTTCAGACTTTTCATAAGGGAATGAGTGCTTGGCAAGAGTAAGCATTAGTCTGGCATTTCCCCAGATAATATCGTCTCAGTATAAGTAAGCCTGGCCTCTTTAAATACTGTTTACAAATACAGATGGGGTTTAGGGTATTGTGAAATAACATGTCAAATGTTTGTTCATAGTTTCAACACATTGCATTGCTGATGAAATATCCCACCAGTCTGTACTGAAATAGTTTTCCATAGTAAGAGTTTTTTTTCCAAACATGGCAAGATTCTTTTCAATTTGACTTTGGCCTTGATAAACATTTTAAGTCTCATACAAAAAAGGACTAGTCTAGGTGTCTCTAGCAGTTAATTAATTAATTTTTATTAGCACAGAATAAACCTGTTAGGTCTGAGGTTTTGCCATCTTTATTAGTACTAAGGACAACTTAGGGATACAATCCTTCCTCATGTAAGAAGTCAAAGAAACATGAAACTACAGAGAGCAGAGTTTCTATGAAGTAGGATTTTCACTGATACACATTTGGCATGTTCCAGCTTCAGTGGCAGAAGGACACAAGATCTTCTGCTGACCCTGGTTGTTACCTTTTGCAAAAGGGGTTGGTAAATGACAGAGGCCCAGCTGATGAGTGTCTGAGAAGTCTTGGTGACTTTTGGGGTCCCCAGCACACGAAGGACATCAACCTGTTGGACTGAGTCTTGAGGAGACACCAAGATGATTAGAAGGATGGAACACCTCTCCTCTGGGGGAAGGTTGGAAGAATTGGGATTGTTCAGCCTGGAGAAGAGAAGGCTTTGGTGTGACATCATTGTGACGTTCCAGTACCTGAAGGGAGCACGTAAGAAAGATGGAGAGAAAGTTTTTACAATGGAATGCAGTGACAGGACAAGGGGGAATGGCTTTAAACCAAAGAAGAGTAGGTTCAGATTAGATATGAGAAATAATTTTTTACTGTGAGGGTGATGAGCACTGGCACAGGTTCCCAGAGAAGTTGCAGCTCCCCCATCCCTGGAAGTGTTCAAGTACAGTCTGATGGGACTCCAGGCAACCTGGTCTAGAGGGAGGTTTCGCTATCCATGGAAGAGCAGTTGGAACTCGATGATTTTTTTAAGGTCTCTTCCAACCCAAACCATTTTGTGATTTTATCATTTGCATGTGCCCCTCAAGGCCATGACTGGTTTAATATTCTCAGGGAGCAGCAAGAGCAGGTTGTTCCATGAAGGAAGCAAAGTGGATGCCCCCAGCATGACCCCAGCACAGGCCATGCCCGCCAAGGTCAGAACACAATTCCACAGGATCCAGAGAGAGAGGGCAGAGCCTGGAAATGGTTACACAGGATCCACTGACAGCCCCAGGCAGGGTGAGTGGACAAGTCCTGAGAGGGCAGACAGTGCTGTGGTGTAGGTCCACAGTTCATCCAGGAGGAAGGGCTGGACACAGGTACACCTGAGCTTAGATGGATGATGAGCAGTGGGGTGAGTGACTGGGGCCCCAGATGAAGCTGTTCAGGGCAGTCCAGGGCCCTGACAAACATATCCCCAAGGATGTAGGAATACTGTTCTTGTATGTATGCTGTGTCAACCCACCTGCCTCACCTGCTGCAATCTTTCTCATCTTTCTCATCTCTTTTTTTACACATCCCACAAGACTTTTTGTGTTCCCCTGGTCAGTTTTCTGCCCTGTGATTGTACCTTTTTTGCCTTTGCACATGTGTACACACTACTCCCAGGTACAGGTGGCTTGGTCCAGTTGTTCATCAAATACAGTCTATTAAAAAGATGTCATTCCTCAACATTTTCTTCACTCCTTGAAATCAAGTTTCCCAAGTGTGTGAAAATACCATATTTTTCTTGTAAATGCATGCCATAGAAATTAAAACAGCAACACAAAGGTAGTCACAGTTGTGGAAAATATGTCAATCTGCTTTACAGAGAACTTTATCTATAGAGTGTCTCCAGGGCCTGAATGTCTCTTGTTGAGCTGGTCCAGTCCATATGGCTGTTGTAAAATCTTCCTTTTTCACTGTGAGTGGCTCGGAGCAAAGCCATCTTCTAGAAGTCTCTTGTTGACACTTCTGAGTGTCTCTTGTTGAGCAGAAGAGAAAGAGGAATTAAGATTTGGTATATAATAACAAGATAATAACAACAAGACAATAATAACAGGTATATAATAACAAGATAATAATAACAAGAAAAATCATTCCTTCCCAACAGTGATGAAGGTCTTGAGTTGTTGTGGTGGGTGCCAAGGACAACATTACTGAGGTGACTGATGAACTTTTAAAATTATGAGCTCCTAGTACTTTAATGTGAGTAGCAGCACACTCTGCCTCGCTCAGGGAGATTTTTTATTTTTGTAAATACTCTTTCTACATATTAAAACAAATCAATGGCACTTAAATTTTAGAAGGAAAATAAATATTACACATGTTTTACCCTTTTAATGAGCACTGCTTTATTTCTACAATCTTTTTTCTATTCTCAGACTATCCCCAAACAATTTAAGTTCTGATGCATTGTCCTTCTGGCCTCATTCTGTACACACATTCCTGATTTAGACAGGGTAAACAATCAAAACTGTATTTGGCAATTGCTCAGCTCTGTAGGGTATGATGGCCAAATTGTCACCACCTTACCATTACCTTCCATTCCCTATGCAATTATAATAAAGTGTCCTAAACTTTTTTGCTGACTTGCTGAACTCTGATGAAAATCTAAGATGCACTGACAGCACCTCATTATGTGCTACATTATTTCCCAAGGTACAGAAAGATTTTTTACAAGAGTGCATAAAAAATGAACAGTAAATAAGTTAGAAATGCTTTAATTTACAGGAGATGAGGCTTGAGATTAGTCCAAGTGCTGTGATAGGCCAATATCTGATTTTTAGCAATGCTTTTAGTAAGGTTTGCTACCATTTGGATGGACGGTGGGAGGTAATTTATTTTTTTTTAATTTATTTACTCTGGGTAAAACACTGAAAATTAAATCTACTCTATCAGAGAAGATACTGGCAAGACTGTAATGTAAAAAGCACTTCACTTAAGCACTTCCTTTAGTTAAACCTGAATGCCAATAGACACTGCCAAAGAATTGAGACATTTTATTTAAAATTACACTGGCAAGAAACCATCAAATTATCCTTAACATTTTCATTAAATTGAGATACAGATATAGTTAGGGTAGTAAATCTTTTCAATACAAGGAGTTTATTCCTGAGCCAAGGCCAGATTCAGCAGTAATTGTAGGAACTATGAAGACCTAAAGGCTCATCTACATTACCAAAACAACTGTTCAAGGCTTTGGCCCAGTTTTGAAAAATGGACAGGCTCCATCCTGTACTACAGAGCTAATCACATTAGCAAACAGTGATGGGTTTGGATTCCAGTCTGGGGCCATCATTCCATATTTAGTTGTCTTGCTTCAGTGACATTTTGGGGAGTTCCATTAGAAATCTACAAATATCTATTGGTTGCCCTCTGTCCCTACTCTTAAAGATGTAAAAAAGTCAAACAGGTGGTACCTTTCTCTGTATTGACACTTTATTCCTCTGAAGGCATGATGAGCTGAAGAGATGAGGAGCCTTATGTCCACAGTTTCTAAGATGGAATAGTTATTACTCTATGGTCTCAGTTCCTTTATAACACCTACATGGCAAAATTCCTCCCCCACAGGTACCTACATTTCATTCACTTCTTCTGATGGAGCAAGATCATTTATTTCCAGAATCCAGTCTTCTGAGGAGCACTGGGGGTGAGGGCTTATTATAGTTTTAAAGCTATAGCTGTAAGACATTATTATGTTATTTATGTTAGTTAATGTTAGTTAACCATAAATCCTGTTTTGTTTTCTGGGGTTTCAAAATATAAACATATTTAATTCAAATACTATTGCTGCAAAGATTTTCAGCTAAATAGTAAAGATTTGGATCATCTTTTTCAAGTCTGCCTAAAACCTGAACTATTTCTTTTATTAGGAATGGAGCATTTAGGATTCTTACATGTCATTGAAAGTCCAATTATAAAGAATAATTACACTCAAGTGAACACAAACATAACTTTATATATACCTTACTATCTTTGGCTCACCTTTGATACACCTGGAAGCTTTCCCTAAACATAAGCATTATAAAAATTTGCATTCCAAGCAATTCCAACATGTTGATTTTATCCTGAGAGAAACATGTGTGCTATGGGCCAGTACACATCTAGTTGTTGTTAAAACATGTTCCATTCAATTTCCTATTTAAATTGGTTGGAATATTTTCTCCCTCCCTTGGTGCCCATGTAAACAAGAACCTTGTCAAAGTCAAAACTTTGATGTGGTTTGAGAAAAACCAGACCAGATTATTTCTTTAAATAAGGTCACCTGAGCTTCCCTGGGATCCAGAAAAGCAGATACACACATGCACACTTACATGTGCAGTATTGATAAAAGGATTTATGGATGTATTTTCATAAAGGAATTCACAAAAGAATTTAAAGAGGTGCTTTATAAGAAATTACTCATAATTACAAATGTTAACAGTCTTGAATGTCTGAAGAAGATCCCAGGACACCCCAACCTCTGTTCATTTAGTATGAACACTCAGATGGGTTGTTTGTTGCACAAGGCTTGGGCACCTGTAAGAGTGAAAAAAAAAATGAAAACACTTGTCAGTACCATGTCCATTCAGAAAGTAACTTTTCCCTGACCAGTTCTTATGAGGTAGAAGTGGGCTTCACGTACAAGCAGCTTGAAATTAAAGGTAGCCAGTAAATTCATATTCTGAAGATTCATTCAAAAAGTATTTAAGGGACACAAATCATGATCTTGCAGAAAATAATGATGAGAAAGCAAAAAAAAACCCAAACCCCACAAAAATCAGTTTAGATAACTAAGAGGAAACAGTATTCTGATATTTAAAATTATTCTGGAGAATTTACTACAGCTAGCCATGGGATCCTGAAAAATTGTTCGGATTTACAACTGTGTATTATTCAGGTTATTCAGATTAGTTGTCTGCAAGGGTGTTTTAGCTTAGTCCTATATGAGCTGTCTAGGTTCCTCTCTAATTTTAGATTTTGCACCATTCAGATCCACTCATTTAGGTTTGCCATTGATAAAAATGAGCATGGGTACACATGAATTCAGCAGGAATTAAGACAACTTATGCTGCCTTAGAATAAAGTTCCTGAATTTTACTCCCACCTACTCTTACATCTCTTTATAAGTGACATCAGTGTGATCTAATTTTAGCTGTCTAAATATTAGGCATCTGGTCTGACCTCTTCATCTAGACTTCATACAGAGAGTCACTTCCTTCCTCTTCTAAACTCCTCCCTTAAAAGGGGTTCAGGTTGCTGGATGTGCTGATTGTTCATTATGAGATTGGGCATTTGCCATGTGCAAGGCTGAAGTTAGCTGGAGTCAGTTCACTTTCCATGTGACTGAAAACAAGCCAGTAAAGAAAATAAAGAAATAAAGAAAATAAAATAATAAAGAAAAAAAAAACATTTCTTTACCCTTAAAGTAGGAGCAATTATGCTTAGGCACTTCTAAACAGATTTTAAGAGCTGAATGACAAATGAGCAATAAAATTATTCAGGATTATTATTAGTGTCACAGAAGGATGTCAAGAAAAGTCAGAGACTGCTGAATAATTCCCATTTTACCAATTCTAAAGACTGTAGTTATCATCTGCTCTAGAAAAAGACATCTCTTCCAGTAAATTTGGATTTTCAAAGTGCCATTAGGAAGAGATGAAGGTGCCACAGGATTCAGGAGATGCAGTTTAAATGCCAAGCCCTTCCAGTAACCTGCTGTATGGTCATGAGCAGGTAAGCCAGCTGGAAAACAGCTGTGCACAGAAAGGCCTGGGCTGCACCTAGGCAAGAAACTGAGCATGAGTGGCCAGTGTGCCCTTGCAGCAAAGAAAACCAGTAGTGTAGCAGGTTGTATTAATTAGAGCATAGCAGGTTGTATTAACTAGAGTATGGTCAGCAGTTTGATGGAACTTCTCTCTGCACTCTGCACTCTCTTCTCTCTGAGAGTGCATCTGGAGAGCTGCATGCAATTCTGGGCTCCTCAGGGCACGAAAGATTTTGAAATACTGGAGGAAATCATCAGAGGACCAACAACATGATGAGGGACTGGGCTGTATGATACAGAGACTGAAACGATTTGGTTTGTTCAGCCTTGAGACCAGAAGCTGAAGGAAAGGCCTCCCTGCATTTTATTGACATCTAATTGGAATGTATAGTGAAGGTGGAACCAAACTCATCTTGAGGACACAAGTTACAATAGACAGAAGTTGCAACATGGGAAAATAGATTACTTTCAGCTAGATATTCCATGCTGGTGGTGGTAAACATTCTGATGGGATCCAGAGAGATATCCTGTGAAATCTCCATCCCTGGGAACTTTCAAACCTACACTGCACTGTGTGCTGAGCAATCAGTTGTCCTGCTTTGTCCATAGGTGACTCAGTTCACCAAACCAATGGCTGTGGTGTGGTTGTTTACATCTCATCTGGTGGCTCTGAGTTCCTTTTGGGATCACTGTTGTGACTTCCAGTGCCAGCCTGACAATGAGACTCACCAGCCTGTGGTCAGGATTACTGCTCTACTGCTGAGATCTTTCTGTGGCAAAGAGGTGTCTCCTCTTAGACACAACTTGGTCACATTGGTCCCACAATCTTCAGCTCTCTTTCACATTTCAAAGCAGAGAAACTCCTACCTTAATACTTCTCTGGAGAAATGCTTTTGTTAACATTTGACTCTCACTCAGGGGCTGTGGTGTTGGCTGCTGTGTATGGAAAGAGAAGAAAGAAATAAAGCCTTCCAGATGATGACAGCACAGTGACTCCCTCGTCCCCTAAGCAATGCCAACAATAATTTTAAATCAGCCTTTTATCTTCAAATGTATTTCAGAGCCACTTCAGAGTGAGAAGAGCTTCTTAACATATGAACTTTCAGATGGGTGGGTTGAAGAAAATATGGAGCTTTCCTTTAAACAATTAGAGACCATTTTGCTAATCAATTTTTGTCAGGCGCCTAGAAACATTTTTCATTATCAGATTGCAAATTGTCTTAAACAGTACAAACTAATGAACTTTTATCAGTCCAGTTTGGGGCACTCTGATACATCTCTGCTCAAATTAAATAAATCACAAACCTTAATTACCAAAGGCTGGCATGGCTGCAAAAGCAATGAATTAGTTTGGACGCTATCAGAGAGATCACAAACCTACAGTAGTTACAATTAATGGATTTAATTTTAAATGCTAGGGCTGCAGCATGAAAGTGCCTGTGAAGTCCATCCTGGCATTCTTATTACACTTTAATTATAATTGATGTACCTGGGAAAGATGTCAGCAGTGTACATTTTAGCATAGGTGCTGGTCTTAAGAACTCATAGTCCTTGCTTGAAACAGTCAATGATGTGCAACAAGATTTTGATGAAATCCAAATTTATTAGGGTTATTAAAAGTTATTAATTAGTTGGCACTATAGAGATTAATCTGATACTATTTTTTAATAGACAGCTTTATATATTTAAGTTTCAGAATTGAGGTTTATTTTTAGTGTAAAACATTTCTATCCCTCTTGGCCTGCCCCTGCCATTTCTGTTTCTTGCAGATTTTTCCCTTCCTACACTAAACTCTTATCTTCCAAGCAGGTATTTCCAGCTATTTTCCATGGATTTTTTCCAGCCTCAAGAGAAGTCTTCATTCCTCCACTATTACCACTGCTGTAGGAAGCAGCCCCCTGAAATAAAGTCAGTCAAGTCTAAAAGATAAAGTCAGTGAACATCAGCGGAAGATAAATCCATCTTCTGTAAATTGCATCAATCCCTGCCATTGTTTGAGGTGTCAAGCTTGAACTGAACATAAATGGCCTCAAATTAAACATTTTCCAAGGGCAGTCCTCTGCTTGCCTCTGTCCCACATGCAGCCCAGAAAGCAGGGGCCCAGGCACAGATGAAGTCACAAAAGTCACAATCTGGCAGCTCTGCTCCCACTGCATCCCTCCCTGTGCTTCCCAGCTTGGTCCCTCCATCCTCTCAAGAGTTGTCTGAGCCACACTCTCAGCCCTTAATTCCAGGGCACTCCTGTCCAATTCATCAAATCTCCCTGTGAGACACTACCCTTTTCCTGCAGGATGAGTTTAAAAGAAAAATTTGTTCTCCAGTTGACTGGAGACAATTAATTAGAGCACAAACCTTATGATAACTTGTCCTTCTCTTATTGCCTCAACTCCTGGACTTATTAGACTGTGGGAAAACTCCATCAGTCAGTTAAGAGGAAAATTAATTTTTTGATTACAGAGACTGGAAATGGCAAGTAGGTGAGTCCTGAAGGCTCATAAAAAACAAAAGGCAATTAAAACTAATCCCATATGGATTTCGTCATTGACTTTACAAAAGGTTTGTCATTGACTTTAATGTAGTCAGAATTTTCTTGATTCCTTTTGAAATATATTTTGAAGGATGTGTTCTGATTATTGGGATCTCATTCACAATTTTTGAGTATTTTGGCTTGGAATATGATATTTTGTGGAACTCTGTAACAGAGGTACAGCCATTTGGTAGATCTTGTGTATTTATACATCATGGAACACAAGCCTGTAACATGAAAACCAGATTATTTTAATTAAATAATGGATATAAGATCTGCAAAACTGGATTTTGTATTAATTAAATACTCACTTTCATCAGTTCAATTTTCTATGCTTACCAATTAGTCTCTACAGCATTTGAAATCAATAACAGCAAAGTGATGGATGGTGGAGAATAAAAGTGAAATATTTTTAACTGAGAAATGGAAAACTTCCCTACAAGCTGTTCTTATTTTGCACTATCTGATACCCAAGTCTTAAGCAAGGAAATATTTTGGCAATATAAGAATGCTCATGTGGTCTCTTGTGGAATACAGGACATGGAATTTGGTTAGTTTGACACTGCAATGATCCACACACTTTGGATCTAGGACTTGAAAAGGCATCCTGCACCATGCACTCTGGTCCCCTGCTACCACACACTCCTTACATACAATCTTTGCACAAATTTATGGAGCTCCATCCAAGGAACACTTAGACTGTTTGAAGCCCAGACTGATGCGTTTCCCCTTCCAGAGTTTGGCCATTCCCTGTTTGAGCCCATTTATCCTTGTGGCTTCTGTAACATCCTCCAACAGCAGAATCCTGTTGCTGCATGCTTATAAATGCTCTGTGGGTGAAAAAGTAATTTTGCTCTAAGATTTTTACTTGAGTGTTTATTGGGTGTCCCTCAGTGTTTATGTCTTTCCCATTTTCCTTTCCTTTCCCATAATCCAGTTAGAAACTGCAGAATCTGGCTGGTATGGAGCCCAAAACCACTCTTCTAACTTGTAGCCCAGCTCTGTTCATGGACAGTATATGTCAATTTATTTTTGCAACAGCACTGGTTTCTTTCTTATCTGGG
The DNA here is from genome assembly GCA_013400215.1 of Cisticola juncidis. Taxonomy (NCBI): domain Eukaryota; kingdom Metazoa; phylum Chordata; class Aves; order Passeriformes; family Cisticolidae; genus Cisticola; species Cisticola juncidis. The sequence continues at coordinate 6,663,659 of VXBR01004639.1, forward strand.
TGAATTTTGGTAGACAAAATCTCCTTTCTGCCCTGTTGAGTTTTTCTAGGTTGAGCAAGCCTTGCTCTGCTGAGTTAGGGGAGGTTGCCAGAAACAGGCTGAGTCAATCCATCAGCCATTGCCATTGAAAGGGATGATCCCTGATTTTCTTCTCCTCCTCCTCCTTCTCTTCCTCCTCTTCTCTCTCCTATTCATGTGTATATTTCCTGTGCAACCAGTTCTGGTTCTTGTCTGGCCATTCAATGTAGGTGATTAAGTCAGTATAAATAAGATAGGTGATTAAATCAATAAAAAAGCTGAGCAGAAAATACAGAGATTTTTGCTGATTTAGGGAGCAGGATCAGTTTGACAGGTGGTCAAAACCAGGTTTCTTCAGGCCACCACTAGGAACCTCTGAGTCTTCTTGTAAGATCTCCCAGCATCATCTCATTAACCCTTCTTCACAATTTTTGTCAGGATATCTGGCCAGGGCTGGGCAACAAGTTGCAGAGCAGGTCTCCCTGAAATTAAGACTTTCCTTGTGCTCTTTGAAGTACTTCTGTGGATGCATTTCTGTTCATTTTTCTCATCTCTGCATAACATCATTTCCTCCTAACAGTTTTAGTATTCACTGGTACATCCTTATTTCCCTTTTCCCCAGATATTCTCAGCTGGTGAGTTCAGTTTACAGCAGAAATCCCTCTGATGGCTCCCCCAGGGCAGGACACTTTTGCACAATGAAATTTGGGGCCAGTTTTTGATTTCAGCACTTTTGGTTATTGAGTATTTTCTTTGTCCTCGATATTCAGATTCCTTTCAGTATCAACAGTGTCTCTCAACTTCTTGCTTTTGGCAAATTCCTGATATTCTGGTATTCCTGTGTCAGAGTAATTAAAAGAAAAATTGTACAAGACAAGCCCCAGTTTGGACAGACCACTAGAGAACACCTCTGGTGGCCCCTCAGCTTAGACAATTTCTGCTTGACTGAAGTTTTTCTTCACTAAACTCTGATTACAGTAATCTTAAGGAAAATGCAATGTTGCAAAGCAGACAAATTATGTCAGACAACTTGACCTTGATTTTTTTCCTCACCATCCAAAATACTGTAAAGCCTAACAAGAAGGAAATTAAAAAAAAATAATAAGAAATGTAAAAATATACAGGTTAAGTGCAGTCAATTACTGTACTGCTCTTGCTATTTTCATTTGTTTGTGTGAACTTTTTTTAATTCAGGTTTGTTTCCAGGGTAGATTACCTTTGGAAGGTTTCCTGGAAAAAGTATATTTAAAAGTTAACTTTCAGTGAATAGAAGGTCATGAATTTGTTTCAAAAGGAGAGTGGCCCATGCATCTGATCTTATTGCGTAGAGTTGGTGTTAATAATTTTCAGATGAGCATGCTATTTACTGTTATATATTTGACAGCCAACAAAATCCCCTGCCTCCACTTTTTTATTAAGTTACAGTGACATTGCATATTTAACATGGTTGGGAGTCACCAGGTACTACACCACAGATAATCTCCAGATATTTACTTACCTGACTATAGAGACAGAATAATGAGATCTTGAATATTAGGTAGTTGTTAGTGGTAATTAAGTTATTTTTAGAAACTGCCATGATGATTTTTCCTCCTGACTCTGCACCAAACTAACATAATTCCTAGGTAGACCTCCTGCCTTCAGGAGCCACAGAAGCCAACAAAACACCCTGGGATGCAAAAAATTGTACATCCTTTGATATGCATTTGTTGGCCCTGCACTGTACACTATTTAGGATGCAAAACTGACAAGGGAACCAAATTTTATGGATATGTTTAACTTTTGAACTCAAGAAAAGCTCCTTACTTAGTTTCAAACTGTTCCTGCTCAAATGACAGTTTTGCAGAGCAGTCTTATGCTGTACTTGATACTCTACAGCAACGTGTCACTGCTGATTGCTAATTTACTAAATAAAATATCTCCATCAACAATTTTCCAAGAATGACATCTTCTATAGACTGTATTTCGATTTTATGAACATTAATCTCAAGAACTCCAACAACAATGCCTGATGGAGAGAAACATTTTCCATAGCATAACCCTGGTCTCTAGGAAAAGAAAATAGCTGAGTGAATATAAAGAAGGTATAATTATATTCAAAGAGCAATTATTGCTGTACTTGCATTAACCTTGCAAGTCTCCTGCCTAAAATGCCTGTATAATGTATTTTACCAGGCATTTGATAATGAAATATGATGAACAGATCACTGTAGCAAAGGGTGATCAGGAAATGCTCACTGATGACCAGCACTGCTACAATGTGCAGGATCAAATGCTGCAACATGGAAACACAGGGACACTGTCACATACAAAGTGACAGGTAAGGAAAAACAAGGCAAGAGGGAGAAACGTTTAGAATTCAAGTTATTTTGATCATGGCAGATCAGCTAGAGGTTTCCTGAAATTGGTGTTTCTTTTTTTTTGAATGAAAAAAAAGCTTAAAAAAAGCTCTGATTATTGGTGTCCAATAATGGTCCAATAACCAAGTGACAAATACTTGTGGAAGTAAAAGAAAACAGACAGGTGGCTGGTATTTACAGCAAAGCAAAGTGATGTCATCATTGAAATGTAATTTCTAGTCCTAGTCAAATCCACACACAGGAACTTTTAATTTAGAGGGATAATGTCTTGAACTCAAGCTGACTGGGCCACTGGGGTAAAGAGGCCAGAGCAGCCCAGTCCACACTCAGCACTTGCACAGTCACAAGATAATGTGAGCCCAGACCAGCCCTGTTCAACCAGGACCTTCTCACAAATCCTCTAGGAGTCCAAAAGGAAAAGAGCTCCCATGTTCACTAGGAATGAAGTTGCTCAACCCATCAACTTTTACGAGTGCCATGAAATATAAAACTTGTCTTTGTTGGACAAATGAATAAATGCAGAACAATACGGGCACAATTTGAATGTTAGTTCACAGAATAATTCAAGTGAAGCTAACTAAAAAAAAACCTTCAAAAAATAAACTCTGTTGCCTCCGATGTTGTAGTGATGACATTACTTAGATTAATTATTTATTAGTAGTAGTATAATTATTAATTATTATACTAAAATTAATTCGTAGCCATTATGAACACTGACCCCTCCTAGTATCAGACCATAGCTGGAAAATGATGCAATTTTTCATCATCTAAAAGAGGTAAAATGTTTGTATTCAATATTTAACATTAAAACTGGATTAATTAATTTACCTACTCAAATTTCATGCCTTTACAGTTAATAGTCTTCTTGTGCTGAAAAAAAGTTCAAAGACTTTTCATATTATTTGTCTTGTACAATTGATTTCTATGACAAGATTACAAATGGAGTTATGGAAGCAGCATTTAATTGGGAAACCACCAAGATATTTCCCCATTGACATTTGAATTGAGATATGCCCTTAAAACAGGAATTTTGTTATTTTTGTGCTACAGAAAGCCACAGTTGACTACAGTAAGTTTGCTGAAAATTTACAGATGCATTGTCTAGCAGCTTGTGTAATACACGAATTTTTTTTTCTGGGGGTTTCATTATTTTTCTTTTTATTATTAGATGATTTTGTCCATAAAAATATATTTTTAAAAGAGGGTTTGGTCCTGTTTACTCTGTACTGAAGCATCCATATAAAAAGGACTGTAAAAGGTACAAAAATACATTTCAGAGATTTACTGCTGGGAAATTTGGCTATTGGACTGTAGCAAAACAAAGACTGATGGTACATTCCGGCTGTGTGAATCTGCTAATGTAGCATCTCTAATTCCATAGATTTATTATTCCTTTTTAATTATGCTCATGGCAATGGCAGTATGCTATTTTAAAATTTTGGCAGTTTAAAAACCTTATGAATTTGGAGAAAGATTGAAAGTTCATTCACTAATATCTTTTTGGGCCTTGCCTCTGCAATCTGCAGGTCATCATGTGGGTGTTGTCACTTAATGTTCCACTGATTACTGTTTTAGAAAGGGTGCTGTCCAGTGTGACAGATTAATCTAATCACAAATGGACTCAGGGCTTGGAGCATTAATGGAATTGATGACAAATATTTAAAAGGCAGCCCAGCACTTGGGTTTGTATGGACATTTGTTTTTAAAATAGGAATGAAATTGTTTTCTAATACATGAATAATAAGATGTCTCTGTCCCAAACTCTTAGTCATAGGAAACTAAAACCATTAGATGAAAATGTTAGATAAAGCCATTACATTATGTTCCAACCATTTTTAAAACAGCTCCTTTGGAAAATTTTATTGGCAAAAAAGATTCTTCTTTGGATCTGTCTAAAGGTAGTTTCTGAAGTCTGTAGGTTGAAAAATGATCCATTTGTAGATTATTCTGAAGTCTAGGACAGGGACTATTTTAAGGTTTACTAATGCATAAATTTTGGCTTTCATAGAGTCACCACAGTTTCACATTCTAGAGCTTGCCATGTAACATTCTTCCCAAAATGTATCTGCTAAAAATTACTTTCAAAATTAGTTTGTAATAAAGTTTTTAATGGCAAATACTGCATCACACAAATGGTTTTGTATTCATTACTTGTGAAGAATAAGCTATGAACTTATTTTCTTCTAGGACAAGGCACACAGAGAACAGCAGAAATAACAGATTTTGTCAGAGGAGCAACTTCAGCTTTGCCAGTTGAGTGATTCAGCATTTCACTGAATTTCAAACTCTTGGTCAGAGAAGCCCCTCTGCTACAGCCCCATCCCTGCAGCCTGAGCCCCAAACTTGCCCTTTTTGTCTCCCTGCTATGTCCTAGAGTGAGTGGTTCTATGTGATTCTCAGATTTCAAAATTACAGCTCCCACAGCACTGCAGAAAACTTGAAATTCGAATCAACCAAGGGTGATCATTTTCTAGCCATCAGAAGTTCTCAACAATGTATGGATTTTGTTAGAATTTTTAAGCCATATATGGTCTTTCAGGAGATCTTTCCAAGTGAATCAGAGGAACATCTTCCTCCATTTCCATGGAGGGATCCTCACACAGGGATTTCAACCCATCATTGCTATTTCAGTACAGCAACCTCATATGGCAGCTCCAGGGCCATGGTGAAGATGGCAAAAGCACCATGAGAAATGGATTTGACATCATTTAAATAAACTCAAAGAAATCCACCAGCAGTCTCAGTCCTTCTCATGAACAATCACTCCATGGTGCCAAAAATTCACATAGTCCCATTGTGGCTTCTTCCAGTTAAGCTATTTTAGCTGTGTTTGGTATCTGACTATTGTGCAAATCACTCTGTGGATGTGAGCATGACATCATGTATTACCTGACACACATGGAGAAAAAAAGGAGGAAATGGGATGAAACAAGCTCAGTAAGGGCCAGGAATTATCCCTTTACACAAAGATTTCCTGAAATTTTCTCCTTTAAACTGAACCTGCATCCTTTTGATTTTTTTTTTCTTTTTCATGACAAGGGAGGAAATCTGAGGCATGTATGCAGTCTGAGCTTCACAAGGAAGGTTTTTTTTAGGGTATGCTATAATTTCTTTTTTTCAGACTACTTCAGCCAGCTCCTGGCTGGGTCAGCAATCCGTGGTGCCTTGCAGATGGAGAGTCAGGACATCACCAGGGGCAAGAGGCTGGCAGCCTTGGAAATTATCTGTCAGATGGCTCCAGGGACCCTTGGTGGGTTTGGTTTTCAGTTGTTTCATTGGAGTTGCAGCTGTTTGGTAGATTAGACATCAAATCTCTCTTGGAGACAGACTATTCCCACCTTGGCACCTGTGATCAGAGAGATCACAGCACACACCTTCCAAATTACCCAGTCCCATCTAGGAAAAGCAGAAATGACCAACAAGGTCTGCTAATTTTAAGGCAATAATGAAGTAGAAGGAACCTTTTATTTAAGAAACAAGACAAATTCTCTCAGGGCTCTTTAGCTGTTCTTAAGAATAATTTTCATGTTGCTTTTAAAGCACAAGGTGGTATAATTGGATGTTCTGAAAGCAGAGAAAACCCTAAAGAAATTATAGAGGTCATTTTAACAATCAAATTAGTTGTGATTAATACTCCATACTTTCATTCTTTCTAATCCTCATAGAGGAAACTTCAAATGACAGAAATGTCTGATGAAAGATGGCCATCAGATGGAGTTTCCTTCTCATCTACAAGATTTTACATGGAGGAGATTAAATTGGCTGGCTTCACAGACCTATTTCCTCTGGAGCTCATTGCCCCATTCACTCGGTCAGTGCCCACAATTTTCAGGTTCTGTAGCTGGGAAATTCCCTGCAAATTAACCAAAGATGGTGCAGGAGATACCCCTCAAAACCTTTTCCTAAGAAACCCCCCCAAATCTGAAATACTTTTTTAAAAGTCTTAACTGCATTCCTCAAGCTGATTTAAAAACTTTAAAAAGCAACAGCGAATGTCAGCATTCAGCCACAGCCCTCTGCTGCTCTGGTGCTGACCCCCAGGAGCAGAATGACAGAATTACAGAATGACAGAATGACAGAATTACAGAATTACACTGCATTACAGTGCACTTGTGTTCCACTCAGCACCCACACCATGAAGCAGCAAAATGTGGGGCTTTTCCCAGCATGGGGAGGAGGTGTTCTGTCCTTTCAGACATCCATGAGATGAGAATCCCTTTGTCCTTCATGTCCCCATCCCCTGTATTCTCAATCCCCTGTAATCTAAAAACACCTAACCTACACCCACAGGCATTTGCCCTGCATTTGGTGAGAGAAACCCTGCCCAGAGCTGCAGCCTTCCTGTGCCTATTTCCCTCTGCCTCTCCAGTCTCCAAAATCCTACAGAGCTCAGCTGCTCCCTGTGCTGTCCTTGGGATCCTGGGAAGCTGTAAGAAGGAGGCAAAAGGAATGTTCATGTTGCTTATGCTGGGTCTTGACAACTCTGGCATTTTTCAAGTTGTTTTGGGTTCCTTTAATCAATTTTGTGATAAAACAAGGCTTCTCAGGTTTGGAGACTCTCTATTTGAGGCAATAAAGTCCCTTACAATGTAGCACTGTCAAGTGCAATAAGCAGGCTAAAGTTTACAAAATCTAAATTCGTGGTTACAGAATTATGGTGGTCTGGGCTTCTTTTTTCCTGTTTCTTTCAGATCACATCTGGTACAGTTTCAAAATTTATTTCACCTGCAAACTATATGTGGAATTAGAATGATAATAAAGCTGCAGCTACAAAACTTGGGCTGATAATGAATAAACCAGAACAAGAATCCAAGAACCTGGGATGGAAAGCATTGTAACTTTGTTAGATGGGTTTTATGCTGACTTAGTTCCCAAAAGTTTAGAAGTTGGGCCTCAGCTTAATCCAGCAGGATTTGGGTCCTTTATTATTTTTACTTCTTTTTAGAGGTTTTTTTTTAGGTTTTTACAACTTGAAGCTGCCACTCAAGTCTCTCAGCAGTTTGTATAACTCACACAGGAAGGGTGGAGGTATTTTGTCTGTCAGAAAACATCCCCAGTTCCCCCAGCTTCAAAGAGGGCCTGTCTGGATCTTTGGTCTGCTGTGCTTCTTTGTCAGAGAACTCTGTTTTTCACAAGGCTAAAGTACCACTTCACAAATCCTGTTTGTACATGATGATAGTACAAGAGGGCTGGATTAGCCAGGCAGGCTGAACTGTGCTCAGCATGGAGAAGGCTTGAGAACAAAGGAAACCTGGACATGGTCATCCTAATCCTTGGGCCACTCCACTGTTCATTAATCCCAGCTGCCTGTGGCCCCAGGGTTTATGATTCACCATAATGGTGGGATTTGGGGCTCTAGCCCTTTTCCTAGGAATGTACACAAAGGTCAGGTTAAAGCTGACTTCCAGGGTCTTTGTGATGTTGAATTGCTAGAAAATAATTGCATAAATTGCAAAATAAAATTAAATGTCTCCTCACAACTCCCATTGGCTTTGATGCCTGGTGAAAACTTTGCAAAAGTTCTCATACTCTGGAACTGGTATTTATTGTGGTGCTTCATCATGATTTTGTGCTTTCCTACTTCTCTATATTCTTTTTCAACTCTCAGGCTTAGAACTCCTCTTGTCTTGGGTTTGTGAAACACCCAGCACCTTGGGACTCAACACAGACAATAAATAGCATGGCAAAAATAATTAAAATCAGAGGCCAGTGTCCAGTGCAGACAGGGGGAGATATCAAGTTTTCCCATCCAAATAATTCCTGAGAGAAAGCAAAAGCAAGGTCCTTTCCTTTCTTGGCACTGAGTCATTGATGTAATTACAATTAGACTTTTCAGAACCAACAAAGATTATGATATGAATGCAGTTTAATCAGTCATTTTACAGCAGCAACAGTGGCAATTAGAAATGGTTTTAGGTCAAGATCAAAAATTATAGAATTTATTGCTGCTGATTTAGAGATATATGTGCCAATTAATCAATTACTCAACATAAAGAATTGAAAATTCATTCTTTTTCCAGGATGGCATACTACAGTTTGATAGTTGAGAATTTAAATATATATATATGTGGATCTGGAACAACAAGTCCTTTGGAAGAAGTGCAGGTGGGTAAAAATAGGCTAAATAAAAATAACATTGAGAACCTTGGCAGTTTTCATCAAACTCTGTAGCCACAGAGTTACTGCAGAAGGAAAAATCAGGTGCAATATTTGATTTTTGTGTAGGACATAAGCATCCTCTGCAGCAAACAGAGCTGTGGTTCATAGACAGCCTAGGAATCACCTCCTCCCAGACCTGGTTCTGCTGCTGCCTTTCTTAAGCAGTTGTCAGAAGGCATTTGGGGCAAGTGCAATGAGTGAATAACCTACCAGGCAGGCCCCCTTCAGTTTTCTCCTTGGGCTTGGCCATACCTCCCTTTCTGTTTCTAAATAACACAGCCTGCCTCTTAAATCTGGGCTCCAAATCCAGCTGTTCCCACCAGATGCCAGCAGTCAGAATTGCCTGGAGAGCTCTTTCTGTTCTGTACAAAAGCAGAGTCCAGCTCTGAATGGTGTCTCTAACAGGTGTTTGTGTTGGTGTCACAAGAATTAGCACCAAAGGAGTCAGGGGGCCTTGGAATTTGTGTGAGAGGAACCTGCCCATTACTGCCAGTGTGATTCACACCCAGCCCAGCAGGGATAGAGGTTTCCAAGGTGCTGAGAAATCTCTGCCCTGTGGGCTGGTGAGCTCACTCTGGTTTCTGTGCTCAGAAAATCCCATCTCAGTTACCAGAACAATGAGACTACACAGTGCTGTGCTGCTCAAGCAGAGGAGTTCACACCTGTATATAAGGAATATTTGCATCTCTTCGTGTTTGAGGGAAGGAGAGAGAAGAAGAAAGTCAAAGATCCAAATTCCTTTTGATATGAGTATTCCTACACACATAGAAATTGTATAAATTCAACATATTACAAGTTTTTTTTGTTTTTTTGAATCAAATCTACCCATAGGAAATGGATGAGCAAGAGAGAACTTTTGCATTTAAATAACTTTTTAATGTCTAGAAACCAAAACAGTCGCAGAACAGCAATAAAGATGCTCTTCAATTGTTGCTGGAGGATGTCCATAAAGAGGATATAATGAAAAAGGCTGCCCAAATGTGCAAGGATAATATAGTTAATGTATTACTTCTTTTATTATTTTATCATCTTTCATTAATTGCTGGCACCTTTCCTGCAGAAGCTGGTTCCATGAAAAGGGCTTTTAGTCAAATGTCTTAAATGAAACAACCACTTAGAACCCAAGAACAAGGTTGAAACAAGATTCACCTGACTTCTCTAAATCACACTGGAAGGGTGAGGGCAAGACTCATGGGTTTCTTTTTTGGCATCCTAATGTCAGGACTGAACCAGACCCCACAGAACCATGTCCCCAGGAGTACAGCTGTGTCTGTATCCTGAAGTAAAGACCAGGTCTGAGAGCATTAAGAGATATTTCTAATTTCTACCCACCTGGGCTTGGGCTTAGGAACTCTCTCTATTGAAGTGTCACAGAATCAAGCCTGGGGTAGCTGCTGGCCAGGTGGGCTGTAACATGTTCTACTTTTCCTAGCCAAATGGCCAGGCCAACCCTTAGGCACAGAGCAAGCTTTCTCTCTCCCAGGGAGTCCTGGGCTCAGTTTTGAACAAACAAGAATAAGTAAGCCTTGACCAGTGCAAACATCTCCTCTCAGTGCTGGCTACTGAAGGCCAACAGCTTTTCCAGAAACCCTCTGAGGACTTCAGCAGGACAGGGCAGCAGCGTGGAGTCAGTATCCCTGTTCATACACAGCTGTAACTGTAAATGAATTAAATGAAGTAAATGAAGGTAAATGAAGGTAAATGAAGCTCCAAGTGAAACTGCAGGGAGCAAAGTCTGGTGCTCACACTGGGAGTGTTCATCAGGGTCACTCCTCCACCTCTCCCACTTGCACCCCAAAGCCCAAAGCTGCTGTGTAAGAGTGCCCGTGATGGGCACAGGGCCTGGAGTCAGCCAGAGGCTCAGGTAACGTTTGGAAAAGCCCATTCCAGTTCTGTATCAAGAACTTTCCATGTGTGGGCACTTCAGAAACAGAGCCCAAGGAAGGGGCTGCCTGCTCCAAGCTCTGGGCCAGTCCAGGGGAATCTACAGAAACATTCCCAGTCCAACTCAATGGGCTTTGAATCAAGTCCTTCATGCAGGAGTGTTTGGATAACTTCTCTTCAGAAGCAGCAGTGACCACTCCTCTCCATAACTTTTAAGATCCACAAATACCCTTCCAAGTCCAATGGTTACCCCTATTTCCCCACTAGAGAAAGGTCAAGGAGTTGACCACATCCGGGATATGGGAGTCACTGATCACATGCAGATGTCGCCATTTTTGACTGACTGATTTTTATTAAAACTCAGTGAGAGTCAGATATTTCCCAGTGTTGAACACAGGTACTTCCTTAATCACAAGCTGGCCATTTTATGTTCCCATTGCAATTGTTCACCATTCTTCTGCAGCAGAGACTTTTTTCCCAGCTACCAAACATTCAGCTCACATTAGAAACAAAAACCAATAAGGATATTCTAAAATTTATTGAGAAAATGTCTAGAAAGAAACCCACTCACTGATGCTGGAGTAGGCATCACAGAGACAACCCAGCAAATCAGAAGCAGGCAGGAACAAGAGAAATACTTTCTTTGTCAGACCAGATTTTATAAAAATCCTGAGCTTTTGACCTTTAGACCGTAACAACTGATTTCAGTGGAATTGCTCCCAGGTTGCTTGACAATAGTTGGGAGAAGAATGAATCCATATGTCTTCACTTTATATTAATTTCTAACACTGTCAGGAAGACTAAAGGGCTGCTTTACCCCAGGCAGTGTGAGAAGAACAAAAGAACAACCCCTGACTCTTGCACAGGTTATGTTGCTGCTCTTGCTCAATGACTCTGATTAAGCTATACTCTGCTAACTGAATTTAACTATCTAGGTAAACTGATATAATATATAAGGGAACTGATTATATTCATTGGGACTGCACCAGTTTGTAACCTGGTTTGGGTCTGTACATGCCTCAGTCCTTGCTGAGTTTGGTGTCAGGATGCACCAGAATTGAACAGGAACTTTTCAATTAAATCCTTTCCAGTTAGAGAAGTATTTGGAGGAACACATCAGCTTAGAAGAAAATGTTTCCTACTTCTGGTTGGAATTTTTGGACAGAAAGAGGAACAAAAAAGATTGATTTCAAGACTCACCTGCCACAAGGAGAAAAGGTCCAGGTGTCTCACCCAAGCAAGTGCTGGCAGCTGCCAGGTTTGGTTAACAAGGGCTGTGGAGGAGACCTAGTGCTTATATCTGAGGGAACTGCTGTGCATAAATCACTGGTGCAGCAATTGTAATGTCACCTGAGGTGGCATGAGGACCATCAGGCATGTTAAGGTCATGGGATTCCATACAAACCCTGTGAAACTTAGGAAAGCTAATTCAAGTCACTTCTAATTATGAAGTTGCTGTTGATGCACAGATAAGGCAAGTGAGATAAAGAGCAGCCATGAGATTTGCCTGTCACAGTCACAGGTAACACCCATTGTGCTTACAGAGGGTCTTTCTGCACAAGAGAAATAAGGAATTGTAGGCAGTCTTTTGCTGAATGAATTTAACTTTCTGTTTTACTCTTTGGTGAGGTCATTCAGAAGTTGCTTGGAAGCTGTCACTGCGTAGTTAGGTCAGCAGTTTAAGCTCATGTTCACAAATTATAAAGTAATTTTTCATGGAGTATTTACTCTGCCTGACACGTGCCACATGGCTTACAGATAGGCAAGGTGAACCTTTGGGCAGGACAAATGTAATGATTTGCAGGAAAGGCCAGTTTTGGCAAAGAAAATGAGGTGTCCCACTGGCAAAAATTGATGATCATGTGGTGACTCAGAACAAGGGCAGAAAACACTTTTTCAACAGATAAAAACCACACAACATCCTGTCCCTGAAGAGCAAATGAAAAGTTTAGGTTGTTGAGACTGGAGATCCAGAAGAAGGTGCTCTGGTTCCTGATAGCAGCAATTTCCACTGTTAATCACACCAAACTGGAGATTTTCAGTTCACCCTTTGGACTTGTTAACAGGGCTGTGCAACCATCCTTCTCCAGGGACTGGATTTCAAAGCTTTTGCAGTTTTTTCTTTTATGCATACTTTCAGTCATTGCCAACTTTTCCTTTTTCTTTCCACCTTTCCCATTTCTAGGCCAGATGGGACATCAGACCCTCTTCACTTTTTAGGGGTTTGGCACAGAGCCCCATCTTGATCCCCCTGGTCCCAGAGTAAGTTCAATTTTCCTCTCCTGCCACAGCTTCTCCTCTTGAGGAGTGGCTCCTTTTCACTGCAGCTTTTTGCTGACTGTGTTGCTTGCTTTCTCAAGAGTTTAATAATAGTAGGGTTTGATGATTCTTTTTCCCTGCTTGCCAAAACCCAAAACATTTAAATGCTTACCTTGCCTCGCACAATGGAAAGAACCTAATGTGCTTAAACATGGGTCTGAGAGTTTGTAGGCAAGAGGAGATTGGCAATGTTTTAAAGTGATTCATTTCCAAAACAGAGGGAAAAGCAATTCTGTCATGATCTGTATTTTATTATCTAGCTTATGATTTGTAAGCCAGGAGGACAGAAGGGACATTTTCTCTCTTTTGGATTGGCCAGAATAACTCATAGTTCATTTTAAAATCAATTATATTACATAGCAGATTTTCAGCAGTTCAACCTGGAACTGCTCTCAGATCTTAGAAAATAGGATTGTCAAAGACCTTGAGAAGCCCTTGATTCAGCCCCCAGGGTGTGATCAAAAATATCAACCTGATCTCTGATTGAACTTTTGTTAGCCAGATCTACTAAAAAATACTTTTCTGCATTAGACTTCAAGCCCCTCCTGCTTCTGGATATATCCCTTCATGCAGGAAAACTGACTTTCCTCATACAGCCCAATCCATGATCAGAGTTTGAATCTGTTCCAACTTTACTGTATACCTGGTGTAGAAGGTTTATTCTTAAGACTTTGGTTTCATTCAATAAAAGTGTAAATGTCCCAGAAATACGTTTATTTGATGCTATGTAGTTGTGTTTCCCCTATGGTTCAGTATTGGTACTGGAGGGTTCTGAATGTATAAAGACTAGATCTACTCTTAAATATTATTTAAATTTTTTCAAACTTTATTGTTAAAAAATCAGAGTAGATGGTTTGTTGAATCTGAAAGACAGTACAGGCAACAAATCAATAACCTTTTCAAAGGTTTCTTTTTCAAAGGAAAAATATCTGAACTCCTGGGCAAGCCTCCAGAGCATTGCAAAACTGCAGATGGAAAGTGGGGTTTGTTTTGCTCCCAGCCTGGATGTCTACAAGCAGATCCCCTTCCCAGGAGCCACCCACAAGAGTTCTGACTACAGGCTTAGGAAAAGGGCTGGCCTTGGTAATTACTACCTTTTTTGACCTTTTTTTTTTTTTCATATGGGTGGGATAGAAAGAGCTGACATAGCAGAGTCTGGAGAGGCATTGGCTGTCTGTCCCAAGTGAGGAAATTTGTTTGTAGTGAAGAATGAGGCCCTAGAAAATGAGCCTAAAATTTGGACAGGAGGCAGTATTTTTATTGGAGTGGGACAAAGGATCTATAACATTTACTGACTAACAGCTCCCCTAAATAAAATTTCACCAGAAGCTTTGAATGGCTATCCTTTTTTATTCTTTTCCCCTACTCCATGTGCAAGGTTTAAAAGTCCTGTGTTTAGTTAAATGGGTTCATTCAATTCCAATGGTGAATGGCAGCAAAGGTGAAAATCTCAGCAGTGCACCTAAATGAAAAACTGTCCTGCTTCAGGAGAGTTGTTCCCTTCAGCAACCCCATCTCTCCTGCAGCTGCTGACAGTGATGGGGAGTTTTGCAGTAGGTGACTTTTCATCCATACCCACCTGCACAAGAGAGAATTTGCTCAAAAGCAGCTTGGTTACCCAGCTCAAAGTACCCACAGATAATCACCTGTGTCTATTTGTGTATAAAATCATCATTGCATTGCAGCCAGCAGTGCTGATAAAGGTTAATTACTTAGATAAATTGAAAAATCTATGTTCATTTACAAATGGACATAAAATGAAGTCTCAATTATTATAATTTATTTACACTGTCAGCTTAGATGAAAACATATTCAAAAGTATTGCTGAAAGCAGGGGCCCTGGGGCCTGATACTTCAAAACCTTCTCCTCTAAGTAGCACCACTGGAGTCAAAATAGTTAAGAGAGAATCAGGTTTGTGTTTTGTGGAAAAATAGAATTTAACTTATTTAAGAGTAGAGTGCATCAAGAATTTCTTCCTTACCCAAAAGTCATGCATATTTGATTTGGATAGTCTAGAGCATTTTTGTACTACAGTAAATTCACAGCAAATATAAAAAGACACTTCCATGTATTTATTACTCCAGAGAGACTTGTAGATGGATTTCACCTCACTTACCATACCACAAGCAAATTATGTTGAAATCCTTCCAAGATCTGAAATGATATGTTTATAAATTCTCCTTATTGAACTCTTGGCCTCAGGTAACTTTATTATAATAAAACATTTAGGTGTTTGTTTTATTTATTTATTTTTTTAAATGCTTTCTGTTTACCGTGACAGAGGTGAAAGCAGTTTGTAACTTCACATCCATCGGTGGAATTTTATGCTGCAAAACAATCATAAAGCAAAATGAACCAAATAAAAAAATAACACCCCGGCATATCAGATATGTAATGAATTTCTATATGTAGTGTTGTTTCCATTATGCTGATTTACAGCCACTTTAATGTACCCAGCCTTCCTAAACAACTTAGAGTTGATTGTTCTGGAACCAGACTGTGATTCAAGATAGCATAGTGGCTCTTTGCCATCGTTTAGGAAAATTCTAAACCTCTCCGGGGGCAAACAGCCTTGTATTAAAGAGTTTGGACTATTCAACATGCAAACTATGTCCTAGCCACTAAAACTGATTGCTCAAATGTGATGGAAGCAAAATCAACACCCCAGGAGCTGGAGACAAGCAAGCAGTGGAGGATTAGTGTCTGCAGGTACCTGCAAACCCTACATCATCCCTTGTCTCCTAAGAATTCCTGGTGCACTCACAGCAGTTTCACTTAGAATTTGCCTTTAATGGCTCCATGCAGTTCTGGCATTGCTGTTATTTGTGTTCCCCTGCAATGGCCTGGCAGGGTCCTTTTTGACAGTGGCACTCTGGCTGGTGAGTGCAGGCAGGAAAATGCAACGTGAGAGCTTCACCACAGAAGGAGAGAGTTTCCAGCAAGGTCAGCATTGCAACCAGTGCCCCTCACCTCCAGAGGCTGGAGGAGGGAGACCCTCTTTGGAATGCAATATCAATGTACCTGCGACACTTCCAGAAAACACTTGCATCCTTCAAACAGCAGGGAAAAAAAGAAGGCAGGTCTATATGTCCCAGGGACAAATGAATGTCACTACAAATCCTGCAGCTCTGTTAGAGAAAAGCATCATCCTGAGATTTCATTTTCTGACCCCTGCCAGTGGTTTAGCCCAAGGATGGCTTTCAGTGTTGTTTTTTCAGAGTTTCCCATTCACCCCACCACAATGCCCTGCAGTGTTGGTAGGTCCCCAGTATTCCCCCTGAGGATGCTGTGCCAGGCCCAGCTCCTCCCTGCCTGCCTGGAGCCCAGGCTGACACAGCTGGAGCCTTCCTGGCCCACCAAAGTGCCCCTGCTCAGCCCCTGAGGATGGCAGGGAGTAACACAACTCCAGGTTACAGGAATGCTTCTTCAAATGCTGCTCAGCAGCTCCTCACCCACATCAGCACAAGGCTGAGCTGATACCTGTTCATCACCAGGGTCATTGAACCAAATCTGCTGGTTAATGGCAAGGCTGGGAAGCCAGCTGTGAAACTTAACTAAACAACAAAGCAGAAACTTAACTGGACCCCACAAAACCTTGTGAACCTCACATTTGCAAGAGACCGTGCTATGAAGGGACTCTGCGTTTTCCTCCTTGAGCATTTCCCTGTTTCATTCACAGCCACTGCCACTGAGCTCCTCTCCATCTCTGCTTTGTCAAGACATCTCTGAGCAGCAGCCACTAATGTCACCAGCAATAAAATCTCTCTGATTCATTCTCAGCTCTGGCTTTCCTTGCTCAGCACCCTCTGCTCCCCTTTACTACCCAAGACCCTTGCAGGAGCAGCCCCTGGAGCTACGAAATGCCAGCAGTGACTGTAGCAGGAGTTGAAGCAAGAGCTGCTGCCAGGAATGTCACTGAAATTACTACTACTCTTCTCTCTTTTAATCTTATCTCCTTTACAGGCCCTCTCATCATCTTCTCAGTGAGCTGTAAGTATTATAATAACATTAATTAGGTGTCCATTAGTATCGCAGATATCACTTTTCGTGCAGCATTAGGGAGATACAGATTTATAAAATGTCAATATTTTCTTTCCCCCCATTATGTTAATCATGCTGTGAGTTCCCACATGAACAGGCCTCGTGCAGGCTGTGATATTTATGCTGATTTAACATTTACAAGCCGCCAGTCTGCCTGGGCACTGTGCTCTGCACAAACACATGTGAAAGGCTAATGGGCTGGGCTGAAATATGTGCCTGACTTAAGTAATTTTATAAACACTTTAAGCACATTAGGACACTTACACTGCTCTGCAGACACAGGGCCTGGTCCTATTCGCTATCAAACTGGTGGCAAAATTCCCACTGAATTCCCTGAGACCCAGTTCACTGGGCCTCAACTAAACAAATGTGCAATAAATGTGCAATAAATGTACAGTAAATGTACAGTAAATGTGCACTAAATGTAGAAAATGCAGACTCACTTCCACCCAGAGCAGAGAACTCCTTGAGTCCAAGATGCACAGGGACCCTGCAGGGAGATGGGGCTGTGAATGGGCTGGGCTGACCCTGCCATGCTGAGGTGTCTGCACAGGGGCAGTTTTTGGGGCAGGGTTTATTCCTGCCCTTCCCAGGGTAGTGCTGCAGTACCTGTGCCAGGTGCCAGCTGCCTCACAAATATTTGTGGGTTCTGTCATCCAGTTCCACATATTGTGATGCCCTTCTGGGCTTGAGGCTGGGCTGAGTGGACGTGTGAGTGTGACAGAGCCACTCAGCTGGGCTGCAGGGATGGATGGACAGGTGGGTGGATCAGGACACAGTCTAGAATACTCCCTAAATTTCACACTGTAAGGAGGTAAGATGATGGGACATCCCAACTCATCTCCCTTAAACATGCTGGTTACCTTCTTAAACACACACCTACTTAGAAAAGGTGTTGGGTGACTCTAATATCAGCTTTTGCTTCCCATCAGCATCAGCTTGCCAACTCCCACTCCAGACCCCTCCCCTTCTTCTTTGTGACCCCATGAGTCCACAGAGCATCACCCTCCTCATCCTCATCCTTCACCTCCCTCCTTTGCACACAGAAAATTCAGCAAAACAGAGACCGCTGCCCCCATGTTGCCCATGGTGTCCTTTGGACTCTCCTTGCCATGTCCCCCTTACAGATACCTGCTGTCCCCATCTGTGGCAGCTTTCTGGGCCAGGAGGGGTTGTGCAGCTCTGTGTTTGCTCAGCACCAAGTGCTGCAGGCATTGATGCACCACAGGACTCCCAGGCCTGATGGAGCCCAGTAGCTGCTCCTGCTGCTGTCAGAGTTTGTGCTGGAGGAGCCTTGTTGGTTTCTTTTCATGAGAGCAATTTCTGTTGACTTTGGTTGGTCTAAATGTCAGTATCACAGTATCATCCTCATTTTGCAGCATTTAATTCATATAGTCCTGACATGATAGCTGTGTCCACTTAATCTTGCACAGAAATTTCCTTTCAGTGTCCATTGGCCTGCACTGATTTATGCAGACACTGCTTTCTTGTGTCACTGTAAACTGCTCTCCATAGATTTTCTGTGTCATTGATTTGCCATCATCTCCACAATTCAATACAATTTTCCTCCACTTGCATTTGATATTCTTATGTTGACACCAAAGACCTGCATCACTAATATTGTATTACCATCATTTTGACATGGGAACAAATCCTCACACTAATAACATTTACTGATATTAACTCACCATAATGCAGTTACCAGTAATTTGCTTCCAGAGGATTAAGTCTTTGGAGTTGATGTTCACCCATCCTTTTCAAAGTGTTCCTGATGATTGTACCCTTCAATGCACTTTCCTCTCTAAATTAGTATTAATAATGCAATACCAATAATTTGATAGATTTTCAAAGACACTGCAAGTGTTTAATTCTCACAACACCCTAGGCAAGAAATGCTCTTCCTGTTCTGTATGGCAACAAACTGGAGAGGTTTTTAAGTTTGCATTATGAAAAACCAGTAGATGATCATTGGAGTAAGGAATAGCCCAGGGGCTTTGTGAGTTATGTGAAAGACTCACAGCCCTTCAGCTCCTCTACCTGACCCAGACAGGCTCCAGATGGCTGCCCTGACCTGCTGGCCATTCCCCATTCAAGGATTTCATTTTTTGTTACAGCCAGAGATTCTGGCTCAGGCCCTAGCAATCTCTCTCAGCAAAATTTAATCAGTACTGATACGTTCCCATGAAAAGTTTCAGTTTTAATAAATCAGCATTTTCCAAGGGAAAAACATCTGGTTGGAAAACTCCCAGCCTATTCACGTCTCTGCTATCAGCTACAGAAAGTCAATATTATTCTCCATCATCAGGACCACCTCTACACTCCAATTCTTTAAGAAAGCTAAACCAAGGTCCCAATAAAGAATATGATTTTTTAAAGGTGCCCAAATGATGGAAGACCCCAGCAATTTCGTAGGACTCCTGTTCCAAAGTCACTTGTAAGCTTTTGAAAATCCCAGCTTAAATCTATCAGTTTGAAGTGTGGCCTGATTTTTACAGTCTGGGATACAAAGACATGGCAAAAGCTAAACAAAAGCTTATTTGACACCACAAAACAAGATAATACTGTTCACAGAGTGGTGAGAAGGGAAAATTTTGAGCACTCCTCTCTCTCTCACGTGTGGATAGGGCAGCAAACATGGGATCTTTGCAAGCTATGGAAGCAGCTCTTCTTTCTCTTCAATAGCCATGGCCAGTCTCTATTCCACTCATTTACCAATATAATTTGAAATGTCCAAAGCCAGAGCAGGGCCCCTGCCAAAAAGAGATGCTGGAGCCATGACCCACAGGTACATTTTTGAAAACTACATTGAGCTCAGCCAGTGCAAGCTGTGGATGAAACCACTCCTCTGTGTATTATCCATTGTCAGAGTCATGGAATCACAGAATCATTGAATGATTTGGGTTGGAAGGGACCTTAAAGATCCAACCCCTCTGCCACTGGCAGGGATTCCACCCACCAGATCAGGTTGTCTTGGGCCCCAGCCAACCTGGACTTGAGGACACAAAGCAGCCCAGTACCAACTTCCAGCATCAATCCTGAGGTACTCACAGCCCACTGAGAAACTTTGGGGGAAACAAAAGGATTTTCCGAGTTTCTCAGAGCCCCTCTTCTATTTCCTGAAACAATCTACTCAGCAGAGAGCTTTAGGAGAGCTCAGTATTAAATTGTCATTTTGTCAATAAAATGTCATTTCATCAATAGTACATCCAGGTGGCCAAATGTTTCTGCATAATTAATTCAACTGATGCATTAAGGAATGTTATACACAAAATTAATCAAAAACTACTGTCAATAGAAGGACCATATATAACCCAGTGTCTTGGTTTGGAAAGACAGGTGACTGCCAGGGAAAGCTGAGGCTTCCCTTGGAATGAAGAATGTAAAAACACCTTCCTTCCAAATTATTATAATTGTGAAATTAGAGGCTTTCAGACAAAGATGTGGGAATAGAAATAACAGTTCTTTACTAGGAATAATAAAATTACAAATGTAGTAGTACAAAAAAACCCAAGCAAATAAACAAACAAAAAATCCGAGAAACTCTGAAAGAGTCAGAATATCACCTGACACCCTGTTCAGGGTGCTGGAAGCAGTCCAAATAAATCCTTCTGGAGTAACAGACGTTCTGTGGAGCAGAGATGATCCTGTAGAAAAGGTTTCAGTGGTGGTGAGATGGGTCTGGTCTTCACCTGGAATCCAGTGGAAAACCAGGCTGCTTGGTGTTCTGAATTGCAGGTTTTGTCCAGGTAGAAATGCTGGGCTCCTCACACAGGGTGGAGCATCTCACAATGGAATGACTTAACTTTATCAGTCATGTGGTGAGCCTTAATGGCCCATTAACAGCAGATATCCTCCTGGAGGGAGGATGAGTTGTGGAGGAGATAAGGAACATTGCTCCCCCTGGTTTTAACAGGTGGGCCATTAACAGAAAGACACCCACACCCCCACACCCCTGCTTGGAGTTATGAGATAAAGAAAAAACACCTCTTCAGCTGGTTTCAACAGATTGGGAATAGAATACATGCTTTTATTTACATCTTGCACTGCAACCCAAGACACCCAACTAAGAAAACTACAAACCTGTTTGAAAGCTGAGCTTTTCTTTTCATGGATGATCCATCAATTTACATAGATGTGGATTCTGCTATTGAAAATACCATTACAAAAATAGTATGATAGTCCATGTTTAATTCCTCAACTCTTTTCTCATCAGAAGGGCATTACTGGGATCTGAACTTAAATTGTACCACCTGATACCCAGAGATCACTGAGACCAGAGCCTTAAAGGAAGTAACATTTCTGGATCTTGGGAAATTCTATAGTTTTGACATTTCTGTTTGTTCTGAACAAAAATAAACTGCAAATGTTGTACAGCTTTCTGAGAAAACAGAGCTTTGAGAATATTCTGTCAAGACAACTAAAAGCATTTTCTTGCGCTCTGGACTGAAATGGTTTGCCAAGTTAAAATTTTTGTGAAGTGGATTCTGCAATGAAAATGAGGTTATTTAGTCCCAGGACTGTCAGAATTTACTTCGCTGTGAGCAGTTGCTAAGCAGAGCAGCAGCTGATTGTGCAGAGCACTGATCACCACTGACCACTACTGACCACTGCCGACCATCACTGACTGTCACTGATCATCGCTGACCACCACTGACCATTGCTGACCACCACTGACCACTACTGATCATCACTGACCACCACTGATTGTCACTGACTGCCACTGACCACTGCCGACCATCAATGACCATCGCTGACCACTGCCAACCATCACTGACCACCACTGACCATCACTGACCACCACTGACCATCACTGACCACCACTGACCACTGCCAACCACCACTGACCATCACTGACCATCACTGACCATCGCCAACCACCACTGACCACCACTGACCATCACTGACCATCACTGACCACTGCCAACCATCACTGACCACCACTGACCATCACTGACCACTTCCAACCATCAGTGACCATCAGTGACCATCACTGACCATCACTGACCACTGCCAACCATCACTGACCACCACTGACCACTGCAGATCCCCACTGACCACCACTGACCACCACTACCGCTGCCCTCTCCCTCCCGTGCCATCCTCTCTGCCTGGTGCTCCGCGGGCGCTGCCTCTCGGTGCCCCGCCACCCCTCCCTGTCCCTCCTCACCTCCCACCGCCCTGTCCCTTCCCCAGCCCCACCGTCTCTGTCTCTGGTGTCCCCCCAGCGCCCCCCGCTCTGCATTTCCCGGTCAGCCCGGCAGGAGCGGTCCCCGCGGTGCTCGGAGCATCCCTCACCCGGCTCTGCTGTCCCGGCTCCTTAAAAACCAGCGACAGCGGGGAAATCCTGCTCGGACCCCGACCAGGAGCGGAGGCAGCCCCCGGGAAACGCAGGATGTGCCGCTCACGGAGGAGCCGCTTTGGGAAGTTTTATGGTTTGGCCGAAGGCTGGGTTTGCGGGATCAGTGCTGGAGGCGTGCGCTGTGCCATGGGGGATGATCCCCGCAGCCGTGCTGTAAATCAGGGCTCAGTGGATATGCAAACACCCTCACCGGGAAGGCTTCAAGCCCGCCGAAACAACGAGATTATTTCCTAAACTGGGTCTTTGAAATGGCTGAGCCATTTCTGTTAGGAAAAAAAATGCAGGCAGATATTTCAGACATTCAGGAATTTCAATCCACGTTGATCAAATGTGTGGAAACGGAAGCAAGTAAAAACAGGTCTTAAAAAGGGTATTTTAGGCATATTTATTTACAGACAAAGTCAGCAGCTCTGCTAATGGTAATGATAATTCAGGCAGGGAAAATACAGCATTGCTCTCACTCCTTAGAGAGTCACTGGTATGAGGCTCAGTGAACAATGCAGCAGCACCTACATGAGCTCTGTGGGATTTTATATTGGCAATATATATTAATATTTTCAGAAAATTTTCAATCATTTTGTTTGCATGAGTCATTCTACCACAAAAATAGCTCCACTGTAATCAGCTGCATAAGCAAAGCAATTTAATTCTGCTCTTAAAATTAAGCATTTTATTTTGAAATTAATGCTATGAACTTTAAACGATTTTCTAGCCTTCCATAAACAAGATCATGTTCTAGAAATTTTCATCAGAGATGGTATTAATTCCATTACCTCCTTGTAATTATTTCCTATCCATAACATGGGAAAATTTATTCTAGGCTGTTATCTCTCCCCAGAAAAATTTAGGTGCCACCACAAGTTGCCAGGTTCTGCACAAATAAGCCACTTAAGCAGAGAAACCACTTAGATTTATCTATTTTATTTGTGTTTGATATTTTCAGTGTGTCTGCATTTTAAATGTATTTTAATGTAAAGGTTAATGGAGTTTTAATAAAGGGCAGATGGCTACTCTAATTGCAGAACACCCAGCATACTCTTTTAAAAACCTCTTTAGCTGGCTAGACAGATATTAATAATTCTGAATGCCATTAGAAAAGCAGAGGTTTAAAACAAATGATTCTTCAAAGTTACACTTATTATTAAACCAAACCTGCAATCATTGCATATATCTTGTTAAAAAAGATTGTATTATCAATATATTTCCCATCAAGTGATCCTGTGAACTCTCTATTGTCTATTATCTATAAATATATATATTTATATATATATGTTCAACTTCTTATACATATTGTTTTTCATCCAGATGTCAATTTTCAACCTTTTCTTTTTCTTTTTAAATTCTCTAAACATTTTGCTAGTCACTTCGCAAGAGCAGGATTCCTGGCTCACATACCATTATGTATGCACATTGCAATCCCTGGTATGTGTCTTTAAAAAGAGCAGAGAAAAGGAAATAAAAAGCATGAGCTATTTTGTAATAGGCCCTGTGCCAAGCAGAGCCTCCCACCTCCAGAAAATACAGTGAAAGCAAATTGTATCCATGAATATCTTCAGAGCAGCCAGTTCACTGGGAGGGGAAAGTGGCCAAATGCTATGCAGAAATCAAGAAGCCACAGGTAAAAATACTGTGGGGTTTATCACCAAAATAATTTGATTCTTTGAGCATTTAGAGTCAGGCATTTCAAACTGCTGATTAAATCCTCAGGAACTCTGATGTGAATCTGGAGGCACAGCAGAATGACCATGTAACACACCTAAAATAATTTAAACTGGACAGCAATTCTCTGCTTTGGAAATAATTCCTCTAACCTCTTCCTGCCCCCACTGCAGACCCCTCAGCACAAGCCCATGTACACCATAACCATCCCCATCACCCTCTGAAATTAGCAGTTACATTAACAAGGTTTTGAATTATTGGCTGGAATGCGGTTTGGGGCTCTACAATGGAAGAGAAGTAAGTTTTATATCATTTTATGAACGGACATTAATCAATGCTAAATCACAATGAGAGTCTTATGGAATCACATATTACAATCTCCTAAATCGTGGGAGGAACTTGCTGTGATTGATGTTACTACAGTGACATCTGATACAATCAATAGTGAGAGCAGCTCATGTTCATGTTTTAGCTTTTTTTTGAGCCCACCATGGATGGGAGGGACCTTTGGAGCCCTAGGCAGGAAACAATAGTATTTGTCACATTATTAATCTGCCCTAATGATTCATCTTTTATCTTCTGGCATTTAAGTTGTTCCTCTGACACGCACACTGGAGGCCCAAACAGTGTTAGAACTGAACAGCCTGAAGGTGAGGAGAGGCTTCCTGTGTATCCTGGAGAGCTGGCAGGTGTCCCACTCTCCAGCCACATGGATCTCTTATTTCTCCAAATAATTCCTCTAAAATAATTACAAGAAGTTTTGCCTGGTTGGAGAGAGGGTCCCATGGAGGCAGGGCTGGAGATGGAGGTGGGAACCACCTAAATATGGAAGCTGAAGGCAGCCTCCACGATCCATGGACCCTGGCACATTCCCATTTGGAGAGTCCAGTGACACCAGTGACAGCAAAGTGCAGCTCTGCCCGCTGCAGAGGTGACTCTGTGCACAGGTTTTCTTTGCCCAAGCTGTCGTGGAGAGGTCTGGCATCACCCCCGGTGTGGGTGGAAGGCAACTGCTCAGTGCTGGTGCTTAAGCACAAACCAGTGAAGAACCACCTAGAAAGCCCCAGGATGTCCCAGAAATTGTGCAGTCAAGGTGTCTGAGACACTCAGGACCCACAGTGGCCCCCAAGCCCTCAGGTGCTGGAGGGTGGGATGAGATGGGATGGACCAGGAAGGAGGCATCAGCTGAGGGATGTAGCAGCAGGAGACCAGGGATGTTCATGTCCATGGGCACTAAAGGGGTGACCCAGGAGGACATGGGAGCAGGAAACAAAATGTGTCCTCCACAGTCCCACAATGTCACAGCCCAGCCATGCTCACTGCCTGTGCAGTGTTTCTGGCAGCCCACTCCCTGCACCCATCCTGCTCCTGGGGAGCTGCTCAGTTGTTCCTGGGTATATTCAGGTACCCTATGGGCTCGTGGGGTCTCCCCATTTCTCACAGCACGAGGACAGAGCCAACCCAGCTCACGGAGAAGGTGGGACTGCACAGAGTCTGTCTGCTCAGGGAGGGGACCCTGCACAGAGGGTGGGATGACCCTGGAAAGGAGTTAAACAAGATCACCCATATTGCCCAACCTGTGTTTTAGGACAGCTCTTAGGGGTGTTTCCTATGCAGGAGAGAGGAGCAGAGAAGGTGAAAGAGCACCAGCCCCACCCCAGCTGCTTCTGCCACAGGAGGGACACACATCCCTCTCTATTCCCAGCCCACCCCTTGGGCAGAGCTTTGGGGGAGGGCTCTGTGGATCACCTCAGCCGGGAGAGGGCTGGTTATTTAATGCTGGTTAATATATTTGATGTATATTTAATTCCCTCTCTAGCTCCCAGCCCAGGCTCCTGCACGGGACAGGCAGCAGGGGAGGGAGGTGTCCCCACACAACCCCTCAGCTGCCGGCCCTGGGGGGACTGCCAGAGGAACGGGGGGCGCGGGGAGCCCCAAAGCCGATTTACAGCCGCGGGAACAGCGCTGGGAAACAAAGCAAAACAAAACAAACCCTCAGCTTTCCCCCAGACAGCCCGGTTCGCCCGCAGCGGCGGCGGAAGGCGCAGCGCAAGCGATTTTCAGAGAGCCGCACTGCGCGCAGCCACCGCGGCCCCGTGCGGAGCCGGTCTCCAGCGCGCAAAACACGCGCGGTGTTCCCCAGGGATGCAGTTAGCCAGATGTTCAAGACGTATGAGAGAAGAGTAGTTAAAACCCACATTATATAGTTCTGCCTAGTCTAAAATTGCACGCGCTGACCCATATATTTTAAACTGTAAACGGACTCCAGTCACTTAAAATATTGCAACGTCGATAGGACTAATTAATTGGAAATAAGAAACGAAAGAATACAATTAAACGAGGAGAGAATCATTTTCTAATTTAATAGCGGGACATTTATAAAGATCACAAGCTAAAAGGCATCGAATGATCCTATCGACGGAGTGTTAAATCAGCCGGCTGGAGGCGGGCGCGGCCGCTCTCCCGCTCCCATCGCCGCCCCCGCGCAGAGCCGCGCCCCGGCCCGCGGAAGCCCCGCGCGGTGCCCTCGGAGGCGGTGATGCTTTATTAGCCCCCATTTCCTAACAATAATTTATTGCGATAAAACAGACACCCGAGGTCCTCTTAAATTGTCTTTTTATAATGAATAAATTTAAACTGGCTAATTAATATATAAACTAACCCAATTTGTCAGGTTGATTTGTATTTTAGTTAATTGTGAAAGTAATTACCACACGGGCAAATTAACAGCTTTCTGGAAATGACCAAGGCAGGGTTTTTATTTCCTTCCTGGGTGAAGAAAATTCATTTCTCCCAGCTCTTGATGTGATGAATAAAAGTCATAAATCTGGGTGATTGGTGCAGGCAGAGTCTAAATGGCTTCATATTTCATTTTAGGTTTAATAGAAATATTCATGCTCTGTTTTAATGAAATTAAATTGAAGGGGGGTGGACTGAAAGGATGTCGGTCGGGCTTAAAGGGGCAGCGCACGCTGGGTGGGCTTTTTGTTGTTTTCTTGTGGATGAACAAAAACTGTCCAGGGTCCGTTATTCCAGACAAACCGCGACCGATGCGGGAATTGCCGCGGTAGCGGGAATAAATTTAAATTTTTTGTTTGACGTTATCTGAGGAGCAAGTCTAAAGAAATCCAGACAAAACTTTGGGAAATGGCTTGTAGGGAAGCAAAAAAGAAAACAACCAAAAAACATTTAGTAAAAGTATCCCGGCCTCCTAAGGCATGGCCACTTTTTTGTCCAGATGTGGGGTCTGAGGTGAAGGCAGGGTTTTGGCAGACCGGCCCCTCTCTGCATCTCGGAGACTTGGGGTGCATGTAATGCCCTTCCCCCGGGAGGGACGGGAGGAGGCTGTCGCTCCCCGAGACCCCAGGAGGGGCAAGGTGCTGATGGAGCCCCGGCCGCCCTTGGAACTGCCCAGGGCCCTCCTGGCACCCCAAATTCTTTGCCGGGCGAAAGGAACACGTTTGATAACCCCCCGGCGTTTTCCAAGTCCCTGAGGGTGTCCCAACCCAAGTACCCAGAGAGGATCATTTTCCCCCTAGAACGGCCCGGGGCAGCCCCCGGCCCAGGAGCGGCCCCGGCGCGGGAGCCGCCGGCAGCCGGGGCCGCTCCGTAATGGATCTGATCTGTGACTTGTTGATTTCCCCTGAGCAAATAAGGCTTTGATGCAGTCCCGGCGAGAGTGGTTAGCTGATGAATTGACAAAAACTAATCAGCTTTATTGGGAAACAGGTTAAGGGCAGCAGAGTGTCAATAATTCTCCGCCTGACCCCCTCATCCATTAGGAGAGGCAGCTGATTAGACCGAGAAGACCCTGTGCTTTTTGCACTGAAATTGCTTTCATAAACTCACCATTATTAGCAGTCAATGCAAGCGGCTAATTTAGAGGAGACATCCCGAGGATGTCACATTTATCAGGGAGGTTTATGTATCATTATCTCATTTACAGAATGTCGCAGTGTAATATGTGTTTTTGGCAATAACGCTGGCCCCGCGCCTGCGGTTCCTAAAGGCTTTGGGGATATCGGGGGGGTTAATTCGGAAAAATTAGAGACACCCCCATGGCAGGGCTGAGGGCGCTCCGCTGTCCCCGCCGGGATTTAACCCAGCGCCCCTGCGTGCACCGCCCCGGCTTTTCAAAAGGCGAGGCAGGAATGTGTTTGCCCACGGCCGGGGCAGCGGGGGCTCTGCTGAAAGGGACCACCCGGAGGTGTCGGGGGAGCGCTCCCTGCGCTATCTCCCCGAGATAACCGCGCTTTGTTGGCTCCCGGGCAATACACTGGATCAACACAGGTGCGGGAGCCGCGGGGAGTTCAGCAGGCCCGGATGCCCTGCGGCACCTGTGGGGACAAACACGCGAACGGAGCGGTCCGGGGAAGGAAAAAAAGGCTTTAAAAATTGCAACAAAAAANAGGAAAGGAAAGGAAAGGAAAGGAAAGGAAAGGAAAGGAAAGGAAAGGAAAGGAAAGGAAGTTTTTAAAAATGGTACTCTTAAAAAATAAAAAGAAAATAAATAAAATCTGAAAACCGAAATCCTTCTCCAAGCAGTAAATATCCATCAGCCAAAAGATGGGACAGCCGGCCGAAGGCGCGGGGTGTCCAGACGGGGCGGCCGGCCTGAGCCCGCCCCCGGGGCGGTGATGGACCGGGGGCGCACGGCCTCCCCCCCCCGGCCT
>VXBR01004639.1:6694204-6717494 GCA_013400215.1 Cisticola juncidis
GGACTGTTCCCTGTGGATGTCCCGGGCCGTGCCCGGCGCCGCCGCCCGCAGCGGGGGTGTGCGAGGGGGCGGGCTCTCAGCGGTGACGGGCGGGCGGCACNCTCGGCGGCCGGCATGGCCCTGGGACTGCACCCCGCGGCGCCCGGCGGGCCGGGCATGCCGGCGCAGGCGGCCCTCTACGGGCACCCGGTGTACGGGTACTCGGCGCTGGGCGGGCAGCACCCGGCGCTCTCCTACCCTTACTCGCAGGTGCAGGGAGCGCACCCGTCCCACCCCGCCGCAGACCCCATCAAGCTCAGCGCCGGCACCTTCCAGCTGGACCAGTGGCTGCGGGCCTCCACCGCGGGCATGATCCTGCCCAAGATGCCCGACTTCAACTGTGAGTATTCGCCTCCCTCCGCACCGCAGCCGCGTCCATCCCTGTCCGCTGCACGGGCCTACCGCGACCTGCCTCCTTCAGGGAGGGTGGAAGCCCCCTCCTGCCTCCGCCTAAACAAGCTGCAGACTTAAACTGCAAGAGACGCTTTTAATTTTCGTAAAATTTATGTTGGAAGAAAGAAATAGCGCTCGGTAATTGGAAACGGGGATGTGCGGTCACATCGCGTTTCCCTGCCCTTGGGGAGCCCCGGGCAGCCTGGCCTCTCACGGCAGGTTAAACGGGAAGGTGACAAATTGCTCCCTGCCTTTGCAAATGCCCTTCCCCGCCGTTCCCTGAGGGTAAAAGCTGCCGGGGAGAGGAGGTGGGGGTTGGTGGGGGCAGGGCAGGGGCAGAGGTCCTTATGGTGTCCCCAAAATCCCAGTCTCAGTGTAATCCCCCAAAAGCGAGATGGCAGGTCGCATCACTCGCTCACCGTTCTTAATTTTATTTCTCCCTTATCGGAAATGAGCATATAATAATGATGTCAGGCCTTCTAGGCAAAGGGATGTAGGGAGCATCTGGGATCAGCCAAAAACTTGGTGTTCTGCGTTCTCTGGAGATAATGAAGAGGAAAGAAGCCCAGTCGGAAGGGTTTAGGTTTGGGCCCGGGACAGGCTGGCGGTGCCGGCTGGAACAAGGCAGCCCCGGAGCCCCGGCAAAGCGCTGTGCCGAGCTCAGGCCTCGCGTGCATCTGGTTTAAGCAAAGATCATTTTCGGAGGTGTGAGCTCTCGGTGGGAATGGCCGGTTTAACAATACCGGAGGTGTAGTTTTACGAAAATCATGCCAGGAAAAGAATTGCAATTTTTTTTTCCCCTTCTACCCTGCACACACGTTCGCAGACAAAAAAGTCCATTGTTTTCTCTCGAATTGGGATTGTTTAGACTGGAACATTCAAGAAGAAAAAATAATTAGGAGAGCTGTTAGAGCCCTGCCTCTCAAACAAGGGAGGGGAATAAATAACTGAGCAAAACGAGTCTCGGAAAATCGCACGGCGGTGAGAAAATCTCCCGGGCGCTGCGGCCGGGAGCGGACACTGTCCTTTTCTTTCTGCCGCTTTAGCGAGCTGTCTCCAACCGCGGCCGGGGAGCAGGAGCTCCCTTAAAAATTTTTAATTTTTTTTCTAAACTAAATAAGCCAAAGTACATAAATACTTTGAGAAATGGGCAGTAGTGCTGCCGGCTCGCATGCCCAGAGGTGTCGGGGCCTTCGAAGAGGCTCAGTTCCCGCTTTCTCGTGTTTGAATCTTTTGTTGTTGTTGTTTTGGTGTTTTGTTTCCCTTCTCTAATAAACCCTTTATTTTAATTTTTTTTTTTGAACGCGGAAAGCACGCTTTTTAGATTTCTCCCCCTTTTCTGAGACAGTTTTCTAGTCCTCGCCGCCCATTCAAGCTCCAGGGACAGCCGGCGCTCGCAGCCTCGGTCCCGGTTCCGGCCCGCCGGGGTGTGCCCGCCTGCAATCCCGCTAATTAAACGGCTATGGGCGGGCAGGGAGTGCGGCAGGTTTAACTAAAACATTAAATGGAGCAAATTGCCGCTCCCTGGAGAGCCCGTGCCCCTTCGCCGCGATCCCTGGCTCCGGTTTATTGTCTCGCGTTTGTTAGGCTCTTGGGAAATCAAGAGACATATTTTCCTTTATTTAAAAGATTTAATTTAATTCCTTTTTTTTGGTCCCTGCGGGCGATCCCCTGACACTGCAGAAGCCGAGGGGGCCTGGAGGCGATTCCCGCTGCGGTGGACAAGGGTCCAGCCGTGCTTCAGTCTTGCACGCAGAGCCTTCCCTGCCTCCCCGTCCCCACCGCCCCCCGGGGGATGCGCGGCTCCGCGCTCACCCCCCGCTCTCCCTTGTCCTTCCCCAGCCCAGGCGCAGTCCAACCTCCTGGGGAAGTGCCGCCGGCCCCGCACGGCCTTCACCAGCCAGCAGCTGCTGGAGCTGGAGCACCAGTTCAAGCTCAACAAGTACCTCTCCCGGCCCAAGCGCTTCGAGGTGGCCACGTCGCTCATGCTGACCGAGACGCAGGTGAGTGTCCCCGGCCCCCGGGGTGGGCGGGCTCGGTGGCCCCGGCGGGCGGTGGCTGAGGGGACGTGTTTGTGTCCCGGTCCCGCAGGTGAAGATCTGGTTCCAGAACCGGCGCATGAAGTGGAAGCGCAGCAAGAAGGCGAAGGAACAGGCGGCACAGGAGGCCGAGAAGCAGAAGGGGGGCGGCGGCGAGGACAAGGGGGATGAGGACATGTTGCTGCCCGCCCCCGAGAAGAGCGCCGGGAGGAGGATGCGGGAGCTGCCCGACAGCGAACCTGAGGACGAGGAAGAGGAGGAGGAAGACGAAGCGGCGTCGGCGACCGGGAGATGCTGCCCGTACCACTCCTCCGACTGTTCCGAGGCGGACGAGGAGGACACGCAGCCCCGGGGCCGGCACGGAGCCCCGGCGCAGCCCCAGTGAGCCCCCCGCACGTCCAGCTCCCTCCAGCCGCCCCGCAGCGGGGGTGTCCAGCCTCTCCTGGTTGGCACCGGTCCCGCTCCCCCCTTGATCTGATTTCTCCCTGCTTGGAGAGGGATGGAGAAGAGGATCCTCCGCATGCCGGGCGGGGAACAGGATTTCTCGCGAATACAGTGTTATTATTGACTGAAAACCAGACAAAACTTGAGCTCCCCTATCCCCCATCCCTGCCCCCTGGAAGCGCATTCCTTTCGCTGAGTATTGGAAGTGTTTTGTTCTTACTATATATCGGGAAATCTGTTTATGTCATGAACGTTAAAACTGCTGGAAATCTCAATACTGTCTTTATTTTTGTATATCGTATTTATAAAAAAAAAATACCTCTACTTATGCATGCTAAATTATTCCCCAGGTCCTCCCACCCGTGCGATGGGGGGAAATAAACGGCGTTTTTTACTGGAGGTGTCTGAGCGCTGTGTGAGGGGAGGAGGCTCTCCGGCCCCGGGTCAGGGCTGCCCGGTGCTTTGAGAGGTGCCGAAGCACTCGGGAGGGAGCGGGGAACCGCTTCTTAACCCGAATTTAGCCCAATTGCCGTGTGATGTCTGGTGTTGAGAGGATGATATTCCCGGGAGGATTGCCTCAGTGCAGGGGCGAAGCTGCCCCCGGCACTGGAGCGGCGGATCCCAGGCGGGTTTCGGGCAGACGGCGGCGGCGATCCTCACTGAGCGACGCCTTTGGGAGCTCGGGGACGGGCGGGGGCCAGGAAAAGGAAAGGAGGGAGCAGCCCTGCTTTCCAGGGGCCGCTTGACATCCAAAGGAGCGAAGCGTGCTCTCCCCGCTCCACCGAGGCCGGGATTCCCGCTGCCCACCCCGCAGGCGGTGGAGCGCGGGGTTTTCGATAACTGCGCGATTTATCTCGCCAATAAATTTGCAGATCAATTAATCCCTGTCACCGCAGCTCTTCCTGAAATCAATTATAGCGAATTTAAATATAATCACTGGCTCATCCTTACCGGCTCGGGGCCACGTCTGGCAATTCATCCCGGCGCATGAATTACGGGCGGCTCCGCTCCCGCGTAGGGCCGCGCAGGGGGCGGGGGGACCCTGCTCTCGCATCCCACTGCCCGTGGGGCACCGCTCCCCCTCCTAGCCCCGGCGGATGAGAATGAGGAGCTCAAATACAGAGCTTTCCCACTCCCGTGCACTTTAAAAATAAAATATAATAATTTTGATAAAGGTATTTTCGCGTTAACCTGTCCTGTGAGGCCGCAGCGAGGCCCCTCTCAACGGCCTCTTCTATAAAAACCCGCCCCGTGAAACACAGGCTGGGGAATGCATGAGATTCTGGGATGAGGTTCACGAAGGAAAAGTGTTATCCCTGTTATCCCTCCTGCAGGTGGGCCGGCTGGAGGTGGCATCCAGGCATAACGCGGGTCGTTACCAGATCACCGGCCCCGCACAGCCAGTGCCCCGGGGCGACACCCCAAAAATCACGATACATCATAAATCTGAACAGATCCCACATGTCAAAAAACTTGATCGGGATCATCTCAATTCCGGTTTGACCGATACCTACCCCTTGCACGGAAACGATCGTGTCGGAGGCTCTGATTTAAATTTGTGAATGATTTTCTTTTGGCCACAGGCTTCGGAGACTTCAAGGCGATAGAAAAATCAAGGCATCGGTATCTCTGTGTTTTTTCACGCCGCTGGCTGAGGCTGCACCTTCGTGGGTGAACGGCCGGGCAGGAGCGTGCAAGACCCGCGCAGGGCCGCGGTGGCTCCTCCGCCCTAACCCCGGCAACACGTCCGCGTTCCCGCCAGCAGGGTTTACCTCTTGCTTATGCCTTAAAACGTCTGAGCCATATTAGTCTGGACAACACCTTATTATCTCCAAAAATTATCAATAAATTAAATATCACGCATAGTGTATATAACAACACCAACAAAACAACAATAGTAATAGTAATAGTAATAGTAATAGTAATAGTAATAGTAATAAATACCTGAGATCACCCCGCCCCAACAATAAAGATCCTACCTCAGTCATTAATTTCCAATTAAACACCGACTATTTAAGCTGGCAGACGTGCCCCACTGGGCCAGAAATATCCTGTATGCCCAAGAGGTGTGTGCCCAAACTCGTCTCAGCCCCACGAAAACCAGCCTTGCGGGTACAGGCAGCTATTCACAGAGCCGGTATCAAAGTTCTACCGGTGTATTGTGTCTGTCTCAATAAAATTAATCTCTTTAAAGCCCAGCGTCTCACAAGAATACCTTCAGTGTTCCAGACTACAAGGGCAAATATGTTTTTCAGATTCTGTTTTTATGGAGGGATTAAAGTTTATTTTCCATAATAGGGCACCTAATAAAACTCATAAAGCTCTGTCAGTCTTACAGCTGGTGGCCTCATTTAACACTTTCACTTCGTAAATCATTTTACAACTTACCAGGTGTTTCCAAAACTGAAAGGAGAGGAGGGGGAAAGAGAGCAAGAAGGGGGGAAGAGAAAGTCACTTAAAATATAGATACGGTCCTTCGGCGCTGGGTGCGTTTGCATCGTCGCTTGGAAGGGCTTCAAAGAAGGTGTCGGTCCCAACGGGGGAGAAAAGCCTTTTAATCAGGATTTCCCACGCTCTTTTGAAGTGCGGAGGTCCGTGCCCACGTGCAGGGCAATCAAAGGCTCAGGGTGATTAGCGGAGCCGGTGCCGTGTGCGCCACGCTCCGCGCCCCGGAGCGCCCCGCCCGGGACGCCTCTGGGGCGGGGGGATCCAAGAGGACCCGCTGGCACCTACGAGCCAGCCCAGCCAGCGGCTGGGGCTGAGCCCACAGCAGGGTCCCCGCACCAGCTCCGGGGTGTCCCCACATCCAGCCTCACCCCCGGCACCCCTCACCCTGCTCCCAGCTAGCACCCCCCCCACCAACCTTCCTGCGAGTGTGGAGCCTCCCTGCACCCGTTTCCAGGGTGCCCCCGACACCCAGCCCCGGGGTGCCCCTCTGGTGTTACTCAAGACCCAGCACAGGCGGGGCTTTAATCTAAACCCGTTTGTAATTTCATTATTCGGTCGGTTCCCTCCCCAGACGCAGTAGGTAACAAACCTCTTAAAATTTTCATTGCTGTACTTGAGAAGTGGTAAGTATGAACACGGACCTTTGGTAGACATTTTACTTTAAAAAGCAACGTGGTTTAGGCATGGATGTCATTAACTGGCAATTTCACAAGCATTAAGTGCTAAAACAAAAGAACCAAAACAGGATCCATATGTTCGAGGTAAACCTGCTAAAAGTCTTTCAAATGGGAAACCATAAATATATAATCTCCCTCAAACTCTCCGTGAAACTGCTGCGAATGAAATACTCCACTAGCAGAAAGACTATTGATTATTTCCGAAGTCCAAACCATTACGTCCATCCAAAAGGAAGAGATTAATGCTCTATTTCGCAGTGATTTCTCTAGCTGTCAGTACGATTCCGTCCCACGGTTCTTCCTGCTCCTCTCACACTCCTTCCCTTCTTGCCCGCTGCTCCCGTGGGATGCCGGCACCACCTCTCACCCACGGATCCTGTCACAGCTCTGGTTCCTCTGCCGGGGAGGACGCTGAGGCTTCCAGGTGACACCAGAGACGCCCCAGGACAGTGAATCCTAGCGCAGATGCCTTTCCTCCTTTCCCAAATTTCCCCTTGAGCACTGTGGGTGCCGAGATAACCACATCGCGCTTCAACTGAGAAAGCAGGAACGTAATCTGTTAATTCCTGAGCCATCGTTCCTGTCATGTACAGGGAGCCTCTTGGTCTGCTGTTTGAATCCCAGGAGCAGCACACAGGACAAATAGTGCAAGGGATGAAGCTCCCAAGCTCCTCAGTCTCCCTTGGGTGTTTCCAGTGACCAAATTACAATCTTTCTGCCCCCCAAAAGTGGTCAAGTCTGGTCTGGCCAGAGTTAAATGCCAACTGCACATTACTCTGAGAATTACTCAGCATGTGACACAGGTTTGTTTTTTTTTTTTTTTTTNTTCACCAATACTCATACAACCAGAATCAAAGCAGTAGTGTTTAGAGGCTGTCCCACATTGAGAAGAGGTGGTTTTGTCTCTTCTGGACTACTTGCTTCATTTTTCTTGCCTTGAGGTTTGTGTAATGCCTCTTCCAAACAGTTCTCTACAGGGGCAGTGGATTCAGGAGGTATTTACTGCCTTCTCCCTGCTCTGAAGACAGAAGAACTTTAATTTAACTAAGTCCTAGGTGGAAATGGAAGTGCCTGCATGGAAATGGGATCACCTGCAACATGCAGGAAATCAGAGTGTTTTTTTCTCTGATCACAAGCTATTATAAAATTTGATTTTCCTTTTGGAAACAAACCACATTTTGCTGAGTTAGTCTAACTGGGACTGGTCTTTAAAATGAGTAAAGAACAATGCTGTTTTACTCTAGTAAAACTCAGCAGAGGCAGTGGTTTGCAATGAATTTTGTAGCTGCAAGGCGTAGCTCCATTTTACTACCTGCAGGATATTTGCAAGCAGATCACAATTTCCTTTAATTAATCCACTATTTAAAATTATCATTCATAGGACTTCTGTTAATGCTCTTGGCCAATGGTACCTTTTGGCAGGTGGGACAATGCAGAAGTTCAGACTTCAGCTGCCTCCTCTCTTCCCGCACAGAGGAGACGGGGACAGAGGATTCCTGTCCCCATCCAGCCCCGCTTGGCTGTGGGTACCATTTCCATAAATAATAATAATAAAAAAGAGCAGCAAGCGTGGATTTTGATGTAAGGCTGGGGCAGGGGAGTGATAATTTAGAACACCTCAAGGGATGGGGCAGATTGTCCATTGCTTGGTATCCCTGGATGGCCTTTCTGGAAAGGACGTGGAAGCCAAGCAGAAGCTGCCTCTGGTGCTGATTTCTGCAGTGTAATAGTGGCTGGCACTGTGCTGGGGTCTGCCTAGACCATCTAATGATTCTTTCTGGACTTCAAAATGATAAATCTATAAAGCATGTATTGCTGCAGCAGCTAGGTGCAATTTTAGAAATGTTAATGAGTAATTACATAAAGGTTGTCCACAGTCATTGATGTTAATCACTGTTCTTTTGCCAGGGATAATTAAGATGACACTTCAGCACCATCAGCCAGTGGATCCTGATGTCTGTGCTGTCGCCTCCTCCCCTCCCAGCTCCTGCTCAACTCTCACCCTCTTTCAGGGATCTCTTCACTCTCCTCATCCTCCCATGCTCTTGGCCCCCCAGCTTTTCTGAAGGGCCCAGTTCACCACAGCCTGAGGATTTTTCAGCTGTTTAATAGCATTTCACATGGTTTTGTGAGGGTGAGCTGGGGGTGCTGGGAGAAGCAGATCTGGGTGATGTGAGGCAGTGATGTGCTGCCCCTCTGCTCCTGCTCAGAGCATCAGGACTGTTCTGCAGGTAACTTGCTCAGACAACATGTTCCTTCACCTTTCTTGAGCCTCCACCTCATGAAATAGCTGCTCTTCACACCTCGTTTTGCCTTTTTGTGTGTCTTGGAAGCTCAGCTGATGACCGTGGAAGAGATGGAATAACAGCTATCTAAGTGTGTGATTTGCTGTAATAAAACCTGTGAATTCTATCCCCATTTTCACTCTTCAGCCTGTGCTCAGATTCCTCTAAGTGTAACACAGGTTTCAGGTGATGAAAAGCCCACGGTGGAGGTTTTAGCAGAGATGAGAAGCCCTGGCTGTGCCTTCAAAATGTGCCACTCCTGCAGTAACCCCAGACCTCATGGGTTCCTCTGGCTTTGGGGTGGGAGGAAGAAATCTTTTTCATCAGCTATGGATGCCATGATACTTGAACACCCAACTCCTTTATTCCTCTACATCTTCATCTCTAGGACTGATAACTGCATCTACAGGTTAGATTTGAGGGTTGATTTTGGTAGCAGATGAAAGTGGGATAATGCTGAAAAGCCATAAATGTGCTCTTCTGCAAAACCTGTTACTCCTGTAGCTCCAGCCTTGGGCAGCCCTGGTCCCTCCCTGGAGGAGCCATTTCAGGGAAATGTGAGGGTGTCAAAAAGCTGGCCAGGAATAAAGGCTTGCTTCTCCAGTTCTCAGCAGTCTGAAGGCTCCTTAAACTCACAAACCTGGTGTGAGGCTTCCCAAGAACCGGGCAGTCCAGAAGCATGGATGGGTCTAGGTCTCTCCAGGCCTGATTCTCTCACAGGTTGCAGACCTTAGAGATTTGAATTGATTCAAACCCCACAGCAGCTTTCAAGCCAATCTGTTGCCTTCTGCTCAAGCTCTGAAGTGCTGGTGAAGAGCTCCCTAGAGCCTCCCTCCACAGCTTTTATCATCACAGGAAGAGTTCAGGATT
Organism: Cisticola juncidis; assembly: GCA_013400215.1. Taxonomy (NCBI): domain Eukaryota; kingdom Metazoa; phylum Chordata; class Aves; order Passeriformes; family Cisticolidae; genus Cisticola; species Cisticola juncidis. Next base: position 6,703,400 of record VXBR01004639.1, read on the forward strand.
CTCAGGTGCTGTCCCTGCCTTTCTGCACTGCTTCCTCATCCCTGACATGCAGTACCTGCATAATCTCTGGCATAATAAATATCCCCAACGGACCAACACACAGTTTCAAACCATTTAGGCAGGGAAATCTGGAAAGTAAAGACCATCTAGCCAATACTTTAAGGGTGATTTGAACTACAGAGTAAAGAAAAAATTTCCCTTAAAAATCTAAGGCTTTGGCTGAAGAGGAAAGATAAATTATCAAAGATGCAAGTCTAGAAAATGCAATCAAGGTGCATCTTTTTCCTCAAGGTGACACCAAGCATATTTTGAGTTATTGTTTCTTTATTAGAAAAACATTGTTCTGTCCCCTGGCTGTAACCAATGGCTTCTCCCCAATGAACTTCAGTGTCTCCAACAAGATTCCCTGCTATTCCACACCAGAGCCATGAGGACCTGTGCACCCAGGAGAGATTTGAGGGCACTCTTATCATCTGAACAGTAAAAAGTCCATAATGGAGTTTTTAATGAAAAATGTGTCACACTTGGAAATCTTTCACTTACGAAAATGAAACAACCATTTCACTGTAAGTGATAAAGGACTATTAAGGAACAATTCAAAAATGGTCTTTCTTTTAATTTTGCTCTATACCTCTCATTCTAGTTACATTACTCAGTCATTTTTAATTCACTTTGAAATGAATTCTGCTCAGTTCACACAAGGAGAGCTGCTTTTGGTGTGTTAACAGTTTTGTCCTAGGACACAAGTTTTAAGGAATTTTTAGTGCCAGCTGGCTCTTCCTAAGCTTATTCCTGATAGATGCTCACTCATTTCCTTAAAGTGTTATTAGGAAACCACGTGGTATCCAGTTTGGAATTGTGCATGCATCTAAATTAGGGGAAGGCTATGGTAATTAGCTTTAAAGCAAGGCTGCAGGTCACACCAGAATTTGGGGATAGCACAGCTGTTTCATACAGGCAGCTGTGATGTCCATGCCTGCAAGCCTCATGCTAAACTATGCTTTATGGAGGGTGAAGCAAAGTTCCTCCAGGAGATGAAATCACAAAAAGTGTCATAAAGTAAAAGAGTCATATCTCTACCTACAATCCTTGAAATCTGTCCAACCCAAAGTCTCAGGTAAAATGTACACTCAGCCTTTTAAAAGTGACCCTACAGACCAAATCGTCTCCTGAAAACAAAATTGCTTTATCAACAGCAGGGAAAATCACATACTGACTCACACACACGGGATGTAGCTGGGCACTAAGCTGCAATTACAGTTAGCACAACAAAAATTGGAGTATTAGAGTTGCCACTCACACACTGATTAAGCTGAAATCACTGTCGTGCTCCGGCTGCTGCCGGGCTGTAACTTTTCATGTGCAAAGTTCACCCGCAGAACAATGGGAGCTGAACGATCCCAGATGTGCTCCGAGCACGGTGTTGGGTTGCACATCTTCCCCAGCACCAGGCAGGGCAGCCCCGCAGCGTCTGCGCCTTCGGAGCACGACTGACATCAGCCCCTCATCCCCGGCGTGCAGGACAATGGAAAAATGTCAAGTGAAAAAAAGCCCTGCAGATACTTGGCTCGTTCAGGTGTGGTGTTAAAACCCTGCCAAGAGGATTTGTGTATGATTTATCAGCGTAACACTCCGGCCAAAGCTAAAAACCAGACTTCACTGCCCTGTTAATTCTGATACGGAAAACAGAGAAAGTTTAAAACACTGCTGTCCAGCTTAAAGGAAAAACAAAAATCGAAGCTGCCATAACAGCTATGAGTGGATCGTGCTGTTTAAAGGGGGAATTGAACTTTTCTGCTACACAGCTAAAAAAATCAAACATCCGGCTTTTTGTTAAATGCATCTAAAGCAAATCACACAACTGTGTTTTCCAATTGGTCTGCTGGGAGTAAGGATTAGTGTTGCAACTGTAGCTGCTTGGCTTTCCAGCATATTATATTTTTACCAATCCAAACCCCTTTTCTTCTCATTAAGTAGCAACTCTCCCAAACCTGCTAGGAAGAATTTGGGACATTTTAAGTGGCATCTCCATTATTGGAATGATCAGGGACCATTTCTCACAGGGATTTGACGTGGGCTGCCAGACTCATACTCAGCAGGAAGAAATCTCAATGGGCTGGATTTTGTGTGTATTATTGAACACTTATTCCATAGCAGACAAAGCAAAATGTGTCCCAGCCAGGTGTAATTTCCCCAGCAGCCTCTGCTGGCAGGCAGTGCTTAGTTGCAGTCCTGCAGGAAGGCAACTGCCAGCCTTTGGTCCTGCTGCTCTTACAGAGACCTTACAGCCCTGCTGGAAGGAGGAGAGACTTTGCCAGGAGCAGCTCTGCTGGGATAAATATTTTTCTCCAGGGTTAGAAGTATGATACATGCAGAAAAATGTACATTGTGTATAATACATGCTTAGACACAGAAGCATAGATGTAGCATACTTATAATACATACTTTAATTAAATATATTTTAATATAAATATATATTTTATTATAAATGCATATATATTCTACTATAAATATACATATAAATAAGAACAAAATCCTCTCTGCTTTCCTTTTCACACGTGCTTTATATCCTTGGAATGTAACAACCACTGAAGTGACAGCTTGCAGATGCTTATGTACATCAACAGCAGAGTCTGCCAGGCCTTCCACCTCTGTCAAGCTGTGGCAGTCTGGCCAGCAGGACCATGGAAAAAGTTGTTAAATATGACAAGATCCAAGACTCAGGAATTCACATTTCTCTTGGAACTGTCAAATTTCTGTCAGACAGTTATTCCCTCACTGAATCATAGTGAGAGGGTGGGACTTGTGCTGAATCACCCACAAACCCCACATTTGACATTGACAGTGCTGTGACCAGGCAGTGTATTTCTGCTGCTTTCCTTGAAAAGTGTTTTGTTTTTTTTTTATTTTAAATGACGTTTACACATAAATCTGCTGAACATAAAATCCCAGGCACGTAAAATCTGTTTTCTTCAGAAACTGAACACAGGCTCTGATAACACTAATTTTCAACAAAACATATGCACTCTTTGGGAGAAATAATAATTAATGCAAGTCTCAGTGTGGGGAAAAAAAAGGCAATTATAATTCTCCACTGTAAGGTTAAAACCATCTCCTCTAATTGCACAGCAACACCTGTGTTGCACCACCTCAGGCAGCTTGTCTTGGGTTGTGTAATCAAAAAAAAAGTGTATTCTATTTCATCTGTTGAAAGCAGTTGGAGAAATGTTTTTCTTTATCTCTTGTAGCTCTAGGGGGAAGGGGGGTGGATGCCTTCTGATAATGGGCCAGCTGTTAAAACCAGGTGGGGCAGTGTTTATCTCTTTCACCACTGTCCACCCTGGGGGATATCTTCTGTTAATGGGCCATTAAGGCTCATCAACATGTTGACAAGTTGGGTCTACCTAAACTCCTGCAAAAAGGGCAATTAATTATGTGTCTGCTGCAGTATAGGGGGAACAGTTTTTACTCACAGAGTCCCATGTGTTCCACAGCACCTATTTCTAGGGGCTTGCACAGATTTTCTCCTGAGTTCATACTCTAAACCTTAAGTACAAGCATGGCATGGTTGTTTGTAAGGGGAGATATTTACACACACCTCCTAAAGTTGTGATTTTTGTAAACACCAAAATAGCTTCAATTCTGCTGCTGCCCCCACTTTGTGAATTGGTATGAATTCTAGAAAATACCGTAATTAATATTATTGCAATTAGTTTTTAAGTTTTGTACACTTAAAAGCTGCCAGTGGTATGACACAGGCTGAAAAAGTCTCTTGCTTTTTTCTTTTGATAATCATCTCTTCTGTGGTTACTTTGCTGGTGTAACCCAGGATTTTGAAAGCAGCTCTCTCTGCTCCCAGGACACTTTTTTCCCTAAAGCTTGCCCTACACTCTCAGAGGAAAGGTGAGAAAAAACAGCTCCCTGGCTGCTAGGGGAAGCATTTCTCCACCTGGAAACAGTACACCTGAGCAATTTGATTAAAATTTGATTAAAAAAAAGACGTTTTCCCAACAGGGACAGACCAATTTGTATCAAAGGCCCCTTAAGTAAATGCCCCATTGGACATCAGAGGCAAGTCTGGCTACAGAAACAGGGCTGACAACTCCAACACAGGTAGATCACAGATGCACATTCCAGAAAAGAAAGCACTTCCCTTCTCCACTCAATTTAAGGTCATTCCCTTCCTGCCAGGCCAGCCAGAATGAAGCTAACACAAACACCAAAGCATTTAGAAAAATGGCAGTTTAATGTGTAGTGGTAAGGTGACAACAGAAACAAACCATTAACAGAGTGTTACAGAAAGAAATGTGCCTAAATTTTAAAAAATAACCAAATGAAAAATGTGAACAAACTCTTTAGGGAGGTATTCTCTTCCTAAGACTTATATTGATGATATTGTTTATGTCTAGAAAAATCTGATTAACACGAGTGATTTGGCAGCTCCAATTCTAAAGCTGTGAAAAACAGGATAAAAAAGCCATAAAACTATGCCATGATCTCTAAACCCAACATAACTGGGCAAAGACAGATCTTCAAGTTGCTTTGCTACAACTTTGAATCCAGTTGAAGATCTTTTCCTGACCCACAGTCAGGGAATAAATTCACAGAATTAGTGAATAACTTCCAACACTTTATGAAAAAGTTTATTTCTTCCCCAACCAACTCACCAGTGCTTATGCCATCTAGTGGCCCCTTTCTTCAGGTGAGTACCATGGTTCTTTATCAAAAGCCTTTAGTTAAGGCTGCTTCTTTTATTACTTTAAATAAAGGCTAGAATATGCAATGCAGAACACCACTGCTGACAAAGTATCACAGGAGAGAAATTCATCCTCTTCTCCTGATACCAACTGTCAACATGAAGCACTTGTACCAAAAAGGGACATGACAAAACTACATTTTCCCTTTCTTCAAAAAGGCCTTGTATCCCCTTCAATTAAACCTCTAACTAGCACATAGAGCAAAGTAACTGTTTACATTAAAAAATGGATCCTTTGGAGTAACCCAGCTCTCCTCATTCTCAAATATTTAGGTCTGAAAGACCCCAGCTCGGTTTTTCTGTGTTTTATTAGAGAAAACACAGCTATAGCCTCAATTTGGGTTCTTTTGCCTCTAAAGCCTTGGTTGCTAGTTCCACTCTCTCTTTTAACAAGCTAGCTTCTTCAGCACTCTTTTGGGCTTGTGCATGTTTTAGTAAGAAGTGGGTAAGGAAGAGTTTCAAGCCTTCCCGCAGTATTCCCAGTTTGGGGTTGTCAGATATCCTGTAAAGATACAGATCAAAAATATTATTTAGTTTTCCCCCATTTCAGAAGTTTCTTAATTTTATCATCTTCTTCAAACAGATCTGTAGAAAAAACTATAAAAGAAGCTTTATTGAAGAAGATTTCAAATTACAAAGTCTACCTTGGTTTGGCAAACAGCTCAAACACTGGACATATAACTGGCCTCAACACTAAAATGGAATATTGCAGCCTCAGGCTTGCTTTATGTAAACAATTACATTACAGAAAAGAATAAAGCAAACACTGTGTTCAAGCTTCCTTGTGTTGCTGCATGACAGCTGAAACACCACCACCTAATTTTTTCTAACTTTATGTGACATTGCAAGTTTTATCCATTCAAGTCCTAAGCATCTCTAAGGATGGAAGTTTCCCACCTTTCCAGGCAATTCTGTCCCATATCAAAAATAAGATTTTTCAGAGAATGTTGGTTAAAAAACCCCATTAAAAATACCCCAAACCTTTGCCTCATTAGTAACACCTTCTTTTTCCTTCTTAAGATACATCCTAGCAATGACTGGTGGCAGAGTGAATCCCATTGCACACAGGAGGTACAGCAGTAAGGGAAACAAGGAATTACAGAGCTCTGCTCATGAAAATCCTATGACCAAAATGATACATTGACTATCTGGAAGACTTATTTTGTATAACACAGTTGCATCTCTACCAGAGCCTGCATCAACACACATATGATAGACACACCTGCCCCACTCGGCCAGGAAGAGCTCACATTTTAAGGGATGGAGGGCTGATGTGTGGAAAAGGCACAGTGTAATTCCAAACAAAATAGGCAAAGTTCTTATCTCCTTAATTACTACTCAGTAAGGCTTCTCTGGAGATACCAGTGATCACTTACCTCATAAAAATGTCAGTAATTTCTTCCTCATCTGCTTTGGTTAACAGTGTGCTTAATACCTGTCGCAAGAAACGGACTTTGGGTTTGTCCAGTTCACTGAATTCAATTACCTGGCAGACAGAGAGGGAGAATTACAATAATTCAAGTATTTCAAACAGCTGGTCATCTCTCCTAAATGAAGAACTGTCAGCACACCAACTGGCCTCTGCATATACTGAGCTTTGAGTTTAGCAAGAATAATTACCTGAGAAGGCTGCCTCCAAAAGCCAATCAATAATGAAAGCAAAGAACCTTCTAAGGAACAGAAGTCTACTGGTACCAGAATAGCATATTTCCTTTCTCAATTAGACAAATACTTTGTAAGTACCTGGGACAATCCATTTAATTGCCTGTTTAATACATTCCAGTTACTTTTCTAATAGAATTCTATGAACTCCTCATTCTGAAATCCAAGAAATCTACTCAGCATTTTCTTGTCTAATAGAAACCAATTTTAGCCATCAGCTAAAAACCACAGCACAAAAACCACTGGCACAGCCTGCTAATGAAGAGGCCTCAGTTCCAACTCTGGATACACTGAAGAAAATAATCTCACAACTGCTCCAGATAAAGAAATGTTGACTTTCTCTATGCCTGGGTCACCACAGGTTCCCTTCCCCAAATGACAGCATTACCATAATCAATTGGAACAATCTGGTAATTTTAAAACAAGTTTGTCTTAGCATAATCAGCTAAAGTACCAGATAGGTAACGGAGAAAATACACCTTCCATAGAACTAGCAAATGCAGGGAAAACACACAAGGATCTGAAAAGAAAACACACCAACCTTGAGAACTGAAAGTGGCAGTGATTTCATCCTTATTAAATGAGCCAGCAGTGAAACCAAATTGGAGATGGCAGCAGCTGACAGGTTTTCTAAGTCTCTGATTTTGTCCCAAATGCTAAACTGAAATGTCACCTAGGGGTCAAAGGTAAAAAAAATAATCCTACAAATCAAGTGACTGTTTAAATGAGTAACAGCATAACAAATCTTTTGACCTTCTATTCTTTATAAGCCTTCCTTTAATTAACAGAAATGCTTGATCAGACTGTTCCAATTATTTTAAAATGCATAAAACAGAAGGAAGAAAACATTCAGCATTTGATTTCCTATTCAGATCTAACCATGAGTATGAGCATGCCTTACTGAATGCTCAGCCATACCAGCAGCATTCTTCCCTGGGATCAAGATCCCAACAGGCATGCATCCCAATTCTCAGGTATTCAGCAACTGTCTCCCTAATCACAATCATGACACAAAACCAATGAGACAACAGATTTGTCTTTACCTGAAAACGTCTTTGATATCCACAGAACTTGTTAGCCAAAAATGCATAGAAGGGGTTGAATGTCTTCTCCTGTAAGCAGCAGTAAAGGATGACATGAACTATTTCTCTCTCCTGCTGGTCTTTCAGCCCAAGCCTAAAATTTAGCAAGAAATTGAGAATAATTTTGTAAGGAAAAACTTGCTGACACAAAGTGAGAGATACAGTCAACATCTGAGAGTAATAATTTAAAACCTCTCCAAACATCACATTAAATTTTATTTGTTACAAAGTACCTGTAAAGTCTTTAAAACTCCTAATGGACCCCAACATTTAAAAGTGTTGGCTAAACAAGTATCCTGGTATGGTACTGTGGAAATGCTCAATGTGTGTTAAAGGAGGAGATGCAAAAGTAAGACCTTAAGAAACAGAAGTGGAATGATAAAAGTATTATCATTGCCCAGGGAAGGAAAGGTATTCCACTCCATGTTTGCAGGCTCCCCATGAACAGAAGAGAGGGCACAGAGGTATCAGCAGTAGCACAGATACCACTACAAGGGTTAGAGAGTGAAACAAAGGCTAAATTGGGAAACAAGAACTGTAGGGTCCTACTGTGATAATCTCATGATATCTCATATGTGATATCGTGATCTTGCTTGTACTTATGGTCACAGGAGGAAAACCAGCCTTTGGATCAGTGTAAGCCTATTTGGAGAAACATTTACAGGGCCTTTCACTTCTGTAGTACTTAGCAAGGATAAGAAAATACTCTTAAATATTTTTCTTACTTGGTGATATGAATCTTTTAATCTCTGGGTTAAATCCATTCTACGGGATACTTGAAATTAATTTTTGTTTGACAGTAGCCTAAGAGGATATAGTCAGTGATTACAAAGCACCTTAAAAAAAGAAAAGCCTGGAGAAAACACTATCTATCTATCTATCTATCTATCTGTCTATCTGTCTATCTGTCTTGGCTGCCTCAGTATGAAGGCCAAGGACTGAGCAGCCTTCCCACCCCAACAGCTGACCAGTGTAAAAGAGGGCTGAGACACTGGCATGGAATGGTGACTAACTCACTATGCACCTGGTCTGTCAATAATATGATTTAACTTCCAAATGCTGCCAAATGCTTGGCAGTATTAAAACCAATTAAAATGAAAAATGGGTCATATTAGAATCTGAAAAAAAAAATTCTTCTCATTGCTTTAATTTCAAGTTTCACAGGGCTTTAGTACAACTTAAAGAGTACTTTCAAACCAAGTTTGACTCCACTGGAACTTGCCCTACTGTCTGTAGAGTACTTGGTCATTACTTGATGCCAATACCCCTCCTGTGTACACACCTCCAGACATCTGGATTGCATGTGACCACAGACATATCAGATTAACAGAGAAAACACTGCTGTTGAGCCCAAACTCCCTAGAATTCAGAGTTTTACAGTAGGAAAATCTGGGATGATTTCTAATGAGCAGAAAAGTTTAGAAGTCTGCTCTTCCAAAAAGGGCCATTACTGGAAGTGCTGTGTCTGTGTCATAACCCACCATTCTCCCATCAGCCAAGTTCCATCTGATTTCAGAGCAACACAAGGGTTTTTTACAAGTATACAGGTTTCCAGCTATCAGATTTGCATTTAATAGATGACTTGGGAAGTTACACTGCAATCACTTGATTGGCACACTCTCCTATTACTTGTTCATCATCACTTCTATCATGACTTGCTTATTTAGGAAATACTCATGTTGCCAGAGTTATAACCAAATGACAACACTTGGATATTTAATTTTTTTCTTACCTTCACTTCTTCCTAGAACTAGAATTCCTAAACATCTGAAATTTAAGAGTCTGGACTGCCTTTCACTGCTGAGCTTCACCATAAACCTGTACAGATTTCATAAGCCTGATGTTCTTTGATCAAGACTGTGAAACCACCTTACTGATTCCATTATTCACGAGTTACAGTATTCGCATGGACTTGTATATCTTGATGCTGCTGCAAATGGGATAACTGCCTCTGAAGTAGGTTTGTCACCAGCAGAAGCCTGCCTGCAAGTAGGTTAGTTATCATCAGCTGAAGCCTGAGACTATCACTGCCTTCAGATCAAAAATAGCAACCCTGAAATCCTCTTTTAAAAGTCAGTTCAAATTATATCAGTAGATACTTTCACTTTGGTAGATACTTGCTATCCTGAATTACACATCTCACTCCAATAGGATAGCTGAGCCTTTCATGAGTGGCTCAGTATTTTCTGAGATGTGAAGTTTCTCTAAATTCCCTGTCTACAAAATAACTTCAAGAATTGCCTCTCCATCAAACTCAAGCAGCATTCATTCTCTCTCCTGAGTGAAACTGTGGTTTGTGAAGAAGGTGTGGCCTTTCAGCTGATGAAGAGGATCCAGTCTCACTCTCAGCTCTTTGTCACCTATGATGTTCCCAGCCCTCTCTCTTCACTGACACCTCTGCAATCACTGAGCCACTTCAGGCTGCTGTTCTGGCTTCAAACTATTTATTTGCATTTGCAGGCATTGTGTACTTTCCATCATACTCTGCCAGATGCAGGCAGATTTAAGAATTCCTCTCTGAGTTTGCTGTATAAATATCAGCACCAACACACCAGGACAGCTTGAAGAGAGATTTTCTGCCAAACCTGTATGTATTCAGATTTGTGTACTAGCTTAAACAGCACAGATGAGAGTCAAGTCCAATTTGCAAATTGAGCTTCCAGGTCTTGGCAAGAGCTGCAGCAGCAGCTAATTTCTTTTAATTGAACAGGCCATAATAAGATATTGGAATGACTCCATCACAGTCTTAAGTCCAAGCTGTGTTTTGCAGAAGTGGCATTTAATCAAATATTAGTTGACTTTATTACAAAGTCTGTTTTGGTTCAGTAAGCAAATTAAATAATTGCATGCCATCCTGGTAGGACAATACCCTTGAGTTACAAGGCTGAGACAGGAAAGTTCAGACCTGATCTCTCCCCTCCCAGCTCCTCCAGGCTTACAATTAATATTCTGACAAACACAAGGAACAGCTTAGTTTGAGCTCTTCCCTGATCACTTCTTCTGAAGAGCTGCTTGTCAAGAGGTAAGGAAACTGGTTATAATGTGAATCAAACTCAAAGCTAATAAATGCTGCAAGAGGGAAGTGCTAGAACACTACCAGGTCATGGGCAGAGATGGCTTAACAAGATGGCAAGAAGTCAAAGAAGCAGCAGTAGTACAGAAATCACAGAAATCCAGCAAAAAACCCAACAGATGTTCTGCAGGGGCTTCTGGTTTGCCTCTGTAAGAAAACAAGCCTACAGCAGCCTTCCATCCATTCTGCTGGGATACACTGCTCCAATGCAAAAAGACACAGGTTCCTAACATCAAAAGATGCTGCAAATCACAGTTACAGCCAGGAGTGACAAGAGGCGGCTACTCCTTTCCTCTGTCTGACAGTCAGTTCTTCCTGTCCCCATTAATCCCTACACCAGGGTTCTGGTCCCTTCTCCTACCCTTTTACCCTATGTGGACCCCTAGATATGCATTTCTTTTAATTGCATTATCAACTGAATGTTCTTGAGCCCAGACCAGAGATGCTGTATTTACAGCCTATTTTTAGTTCTGGGCTGATTTCTGTGTACTTACTTCAGAAGTTTTTCAAAGGCATCCATGTAGTCTTCACTCGTCATCAAGACACAAAAAATACTCCTCCTGATATCAGTGTTCATTCTCAGCTTATGAGCAAGCTCCATTAATTTTGAACTCACCTGAAAATAAAGTCATATGCTATTTTATTAATGTTTGCCTTTAAAAAACCTATTTCTGTACAACCTTAAATAACAGCATCAATGAAAATCTCCAGTAAACCATGAATCACCAATGCAAAGGTCCTGAGCTTTTGTCCAGAAGCACAGGCATCATCAGGAGCTTTTTCAACTATGGAAATACATTTTAATCTACTTTAATTGTGCCAATTAATTTTAAGATGTGCTTCTTTAGCGTAAGTAATTCACCATGACCATCTTATCATTTTACTTTTGGAATCAGCTTGGATATATGCCACAGACAGACATCACAACCTGTCAGAATTCCTACTAGCAAACCCACTGTTGAATCAAGTCTCTTCTTTCACCTTAGCAATTCCACAGGATAAGAAAAAACAAGCTATACCATATTTGTAGTAACACTGTTATGAAGCAGATGACTGCAGTGTTTTATAGAAAACCTGAGAGCAGAATTTACAGTCCAAAAGCTTTGTCTTACAAGAGCACGTGAAGGCTTTTTTGGCAGGCATAGAAATGAACTTATTGAGAGATATGAAAAACCTTCAAGAGATCACAAACACTTAGACTTATAATTTGGATTTACCTTTCCTACGTGCAGCTTTTGCTGAGCCTGGCTTTTTGTGTCACTGATCATGGGTGCTCCACTCCAGGAGGACCCCACGATCCACCAGCGACCAGCCTGGTCAGCACTGAGGAGAGACTCCAGGGACACGCGCAGCTGAGTGTCCTTCCCTGAACCACTGCTGTGGACCTTGAATAACAAAACAAAAATAAAAACCAACACAAAAGCTTTCATTTGGAACTTCTTTTCTCTTTTCTTACAGAAAACAACAAACACTTTAATTACTTAAAATTATTTTTAAACAAAAACTTTAAACGTATAGGTTCGTATCTCCATAAAGGTCTTCCCAAGAGTCTTTCTTCCCCAACCTTTGTTTCAATCAGCAACCTGAAAAGAATTCACAAGTTTCCCATATGCTGTAATTTTTTAAATGCATAAAGTTGCATAAATCTACATGTAGAAGCTCTTGGGTTTTTAATTTGAAAAAAGAGATACTAATCTAAAAAGTAGACATCTTCCAATCAGAGAGTTTGATTAGAATTCAGAGGATGCTGACATTGCATTGCAGCATCTTACAATCTGGTCATGATTTTCCTTTTGAACACTTGTGACCACATAAAATGACACAACAAACTGCCTTATGTGTTGTACAGTTCAAACAACAAAAAATTTAAATTATGAACAAAATAAGACTTTTCAACAACAGAGTCTAGAAGTGTATCAGAAAGACTGCAAAATTTTAAGCAAGGAAATCCTACAGAACTAGGTTACCTAGCTTGTTTTTGCCAGGCCTCTTATCTTGCACTGATAAATTATTTTCACCCCTTTTATACTGGGTTGCTCTAGACAAAGTGCCCATTCTGCCAAAAAAAACCAAAAACCAAAACAACAAAACACCAACAAAAAAATCCCCAAGAAAGCTGACATCCAACACAAATAATTACTCCTGGATTAGGAATAACCAGGCTACACCAGCCAAGAAAGTTCTCACCAGTGCTCTCTGCAATTTGCGGAGTCTTTCAACTGGTTCAGGGTCATAACCAGGAATCTTACGCATGTCATTGTTCCTGAGGGCCAGCATAGTCTCCAGCATAAATCGAACCTATTGGGAAAATAAACAGTTCTGTGGATTCTGAGCAGAGGGTTTATTAAATAAGGTAGAAGAGTGGACTTTGAAATTACTATTCTGTGAGAATAAGCAGCTCAGCTGGTAATACGCACCAAAATTTAAACACAACATGTTTGTTTTAACTGCTATTACATTAATTTGTGTACAAGTTTCATCTGCTAAACACCATGCCTCAGTGACCATTTTTTGAAGTGTACAAAGTATCATGAAACATAAAAATTGTCCACTGCATAAGACACAAACCAGTCCTGTCTCACCCATCATGAGCATTTTGGTGTCTGTGTGCTAAGAACTAAAGCAGAAACAAAGACAAGAAAAATGCAAATAACTGAATGTCACACTAGCGGTAATTTAGAACCTGAATAGATTGTAGCAGAAAACGTTTTTGTAAATTAAACTATGTATCCAAGCACTTATTAAAGAGTGTTGAGAATATAAAATCTTTAGAATAAACATACCCTAGTCTGATCCTGGAATTTCTTCTCTGCTGTGCTTGCTTTCCTCTGGGCGTCAGTGATCACTTCTTTCAAAGCCAATGCATCATCTTTTCTTAAGGAAAAGCCCACATTTTTCAGAAGAAACAAAATCAGCTCAATCTCTTTTTCAGTGAAAGTGCTAACAAGCTTTTTCAGAATATCAAAGATCAGCAGGCAATGAACCACATGGAAGTTATACAGATGAGCAATCAAGGCAAGCAGATTTTCACATTCTTTCCCTTCAGCATCACTTTTACAGAGTTCATCAAATTTCTTCACCACAGCTTCCAAAAAGTGAGCACCGACCTGGCAACAATTCCATTAAGGGGAAAAAAAAATCCAGCAGTTAACTGTAAGTAGATTTTACAGACATCTGTAAAATTCATTTTTGGGTCATTGCCACTATTAATATTAAAGAAGTATTGTTGCTTCTCTCAACCAATACTGATGTTCTACGTTTACATATGCAAATATCTAAGTGGTGTGACATTTTTGTAGAAGTCTGCATTATTTACACCTCATATTTGACATCCAGTTGCCTTTTAAAGCCTGTGCAAGAAAAACAAGTATTATGAACCTATAGTAAACATAAATCAGCATTTATTTACATAATATTCATGGATACATATTAGCATCTTTCCAGCTGTCAGGCTAGCATGCTGTTACTGCAAGTCATTTATCCAGGAAAGGCTGCTTTTTTTTTTTTTTTGTGCAGCTGTAC
>VXBR01004639.1:6717510-6742218 GCA_013400215.1 Cisticola juncidis
TTTTTTGTGCAGCTGTACTATCACATTTTCATGTAATGCATATTGTACTTTTATTTTACAGAAACGTTGTATCTGCAGTCAGAAGTGCTTTTCAAGCAGCAAAGAGGGACAAAAAAAAGTTTAATGCCAAAGTCTACATGGAGACAGCTGCTGTAACTGCATCCATTGATATTTAATATGGTTTCACAGCCAGCATGCAGGCCACAGTATGACAAACTGAAAAACTTGCATTAATACATCTTTTGCATTGAGATGTGGGGGCAAGAAGAAAGAGTAATCTAACAGGAACATACTGCTGAAACAACTCTGTTTCCTGACAGACATTACATTGAAATTAGCTAAACTCTTCCCTTTGACATCAGGAGCTACAGCATCAGCTTGGGTAAGATAGATTCTACCTGATTCATCAGGCTTAAAAACACAAACCAAAATCCCCTCCAAAAATTGGCATGCTTTTTGAAGTTTTTAATATTTCAAGTTATAACTACTTAATTCCACTGATGATTTGCATAATTTGCTTAGAAAATAAGTTCATCCACCATTGTAAAAGGATTCCTGTAGTTGTAACACTTTTCTTATCTGGACATACATAGTTCAGAAACAATATCCTCATGTATCCATGAGAAATGTATTACTGTAACTAAAGGGAAGAGAAGCTGAAGGTTAGGAATTTTGCATTACTGGGTGCAGAAAGATTTTAATGAAAAAATGATGGTTTTATAACTGACCAGTGGTAACTCATGGAGGAAATAAAATCAGATAAAACAACGTACATAGACCCTTTCACTTGTGGAAGCCTTGCAAAGAAGCCACAAAAGACTGATGAAACTCAACTAAAGATGCCTGTTAGTGCCACATAATTAAAAACCACATGGCAATTCAAACAAAATGTCACGGAAAACACTCTACAATGTGTATTAATATACAAAAATTGTCCTAAGCACAAGCATTACCTCGATTCCTACATTATGGTGAAGGATGCTGACCAGCAGGACGTGCTCCATCAGGAGTCTTGCAGGCATGGCCACTGCAGTAACACAGGCACTCATGAGAATGTCTGTCAGAGTGTCATTCATGTCCTTCCTGCTGTTGGCCATGTAGAGCTCTTCCATCTGTCCACTGATGGAGGACAAATTTGGTTCACTCAGCCTGTGGAGAAACAAAATCCAATGTTCACTCTTTCCTTACATGGTTCCACAATTTTGAATTCACCCAACACACAGCCATTCTTTTTAGATAAACTGGTTTGACTTAAGAAGAAAAGACTGAAGATTGATAAGATGAATGGAAGGGATAATTTGTATTTTTCTGTGTTTACTAAACTAAAAAAGTATAGTACATTTAATTCTAGAGTAGTTTAAAAAAAATTACATGTAATAACATGTTAGCAACAGTATTTATGAAGAACTGTCAACTGCTTACAGTCACACTGAACAGATTTATTACAAAAAGAGACTGGTTTTAGCAGTTTTAACTGTGGAACATCACAGTCTTTGAAGAAATTAAGTATGAAAATGATTTATACTTTAACATATACAGTATATCAAATTTCAAATGACTGAACAAACTCTAGTCTGTGTTTTACAGGTAACAGATGGAAATTGCCAATAGATTTCTGATTTAAAAAATACTCTAAACTGAAATGAATGTTAATTACTTTTTCTATTCTGCATTGTTTTAACCTAGGAAGGGTCGCTCCTCCTCAGTTGTAGTATTGGAGAAATTTGATTTATTTAAAAAAACCCAAAACAAACCCAAACCTGTATTCTTCTGAGTTTTTTTTAATAAGCATATTCCAACTGACACTTAGTGAATTATACCTAGCACTTGTAGGCAACTGCTGTGTGGAATCCAGCCCAATCTTAAATTTATTTTCTAGATTCTTCAACATCTATAATGACTAACTTTGAAGAATTTATACCAATAAAGATAATTATTCTTAACAATAGCAGACATGATTGCCAACTTAAAATCAGTTTGTGAAGAGTAAAGTCACATCCTTGCCACCTGGGCTTGAATGATGAGCATTGTCACATTCATCCAGAAAGATTAATGACTTTCCTTATTACATTACCTATTAATGAGGCCATTCACCATTTTCTTCAGTCTTCCCAATTCTTCTCTTTTCTTCTCATCTAGTGTCTCCTTATTTATTAGTGCTTTCCTTATTTGAGGAGGAACATACTTTGTATCACCATGATTATCACTCTTAGGAAGAAAACAAGAAAACAAGGTATCAGATGAGACCAGTATCTTAAACACTTGAACACAAATACACATTTCTATTTAAGATTAATGTATCGAAATTTAGTTAAGGATATAGCTTACCATCTAATAATCAATGCCAAAGGAACAACATGAAGAAAACAAGCAGGCAAAAAATTACCCCTTATGACAAACTTGATGATAGCAACTCCCCTCTTCCCTTTCTTTAAGTTATGGTCATTAAAGCCTGGCATCTTAAGTCTTGGTTTTACTCAAGTTTTATAAGTGACAGTTTAAGTTTAGGCCCATGAAGACTAAATGACCCGTGTGACTTTCTCTCCTCCACCCATTCAACAAGACCTAATACTGGCAGAACCTCTGAGATCTTCCAGAAAGAAACATTTCAGTGTGTAACCGCTGCTAATTTCAACACAAGCTGTCTTTGCAGAAGGGCATGATCATATTCTTACACTCCAAAGCCCGGGCAGCTTCTCTTATTTGTGGATCTCATACAGAGCTCTCACATGTCTTGTGCTGTAGGGTTTTATCTGCCACCAGCCTGACTTGGGAACTCTCCCCTCCACGTCTAACAAGTGTCCCCAGGACCTGGCAGACCCCTCAAGCCAACACTGTCCCCGGGCCCGGCTGTTTTGAAGCGGACAACACTCCACGTGGCCAGACTGGACAGCAAACATCTGGGCTTAACAGCGATGCAACCCTGCTCTGTGTTCAGGTTGTGGGATGTGTTTTGGGAAGCAGGTCTGTACTGTCTGAGGCGATCATCCTACCTCCTCCTCCTCCTCCTCCTCGCTCGAGGGCTCGCTGGCCTCTGGCACGCCGCCGTCCTCGGGGGAAGAGCTGTCGCTCTCCCAATGTCCTTCTCCATCATCCGCCTCGGAGGGGTCTGAGGCGTCTTCCTGAGCCTCTTCGTCCTCACCATCCTCCTCGTCCTCATCATCCTCCTCCTTCCTCGGCGGGCGCTCCCGCGGCCGCGGCTGGCTCTCCTGCTGCTCGCTCTCCTGCTGCTCCTCCTCGTCGCTGCTCTCGCAGAGCTGGCTGAGCCCGGCCCGTGTGCCCAGCGCTCCCAGCACGTATCCCAGCCCGTCCCGCAGGAAGCTCTGCGGCAGCCGCTCGCCCGCTGACCCCTCCTGCTTCTTGCGCCGCTTCCCGAGCCCCAGCTGCCGCTCCAGCCGCCGGATCTCCTTCTCCTCCTCCTCGTTGGCTTCCAGCAGGGCCCGTTTCCTCGCCGAGCTGGCTGCGGCGGCCGAGGGGGCCTCGAGGGCTGTGGATGTCGGTGCCGACACCGGCCTGGGCCGCTGCTTCCCAGCGGCGGGCGAAGCCGGCGCTCCGGGCCGGGCGGCAGGAGCCGGCTTGGCCTGGGCCGGCTTGGCCGGAGTGGGCTTGGCTGAAGCAGGTTTGGCCGGGGCCGGCTTGGCTGAAGCGGGCTTTGCCGGGGCGGTGGGAGCCTCCACCAGCTCCCCGCGCTGGAGTCGGCGGCGGCGGCTCCGCTTTAGTCTCCGCTTCTCCTTCCTGGCCTCCCGGCGGCTCCTGCGGTCGTGCCTCGCCGAGTCTGTGAGCGGGGNAGCCACACCGCGCCTGGGCGCCGCCATCTTGGAGAGGGGCCGGGCTGCCGCTTCCGCCGCGAGGCCGCCATGCCGGGCACAGCGCCCCCTGCTGGGCGCGGGCGGCTGCAGCTCTGAGGGGACGGGAGCCGGGAGCGCTGCATCAAAAGGGCTCGGTCTGTAGAGATCCCCTCGTTTGTGCGTACGTATTTAAGAATCATGGAATAAATTAGGTTGGAAAAGACCTCTGAGACCATCGAGTCCAACCTATGACCGAACACCATGACGGCAACCAGACCGTGGCGTTAAGTACAGTGTTTAAGAAAACACCTCCAGGGACCGTGACTCCACCACTTCCCTGGGCAGTCCATTCCTGTCACCCTTTCTGTGAAGAAATTTCTCCTAATGTCCAACCTGAACATCCTCTGGTGCAGTCTGAGGCTGTGTCCCCTCGTCCTATCACTTGTTACCTGGGAGAAGAGCCCGACCCCCACCTGGCTACACCCTCCTTCTTTCAGGGGGTTGTAGAGAGTGTTAAGGTCCCTGCTGAGCCTCCTTTCCTCCAGGGCTAGACAACCCCAGCTGCCTCAGCCACTGCTTGTAGGATTTGTGCTACAGACCCTTCGCCAGCTTTGTTGCCTGTTTTTAGACATGACCAGGAAGAAAATGCAAGGCTTGTCCCTCCTTTTATGCCAGGGACTGGAGCAATTTGTCCTTCCCTCCCTGGCTGTGATCACAAGGCTCCCATAGGGCACGAGGCTGATGCCTTTTGGGGAGCTGAGGGACACCAGCCCCTGCCCACTCCTCCACCTGCCAAGACCCACATTTTAAGCCCCTTCCAACTCTGCCAAGCTCAGATGTCTCTTCCTGAGCATGCCAGAGCCAACACCCATGTCCATGGTCTTCTGTAGAGGAACTTGGAGGTGCTGATGGATGACAAGCTGTCCATGAATCAGCAGTGTGTCCTTGTGGCCAAGAAAGCCATTGGATCCTCAAATGCATTTGGAAGAGCCTTGCCAGCAGGTTAGGGAGGTGATGCTGCCTCTCTACTCAGCTCATGTGAGGCACATCTGGAATGCTGTGTGCAGTTCAGGGCTCCTCAGCACAAGAGAGACACGGAGCTCCTGGAGCAAATCCAGCTGAGTACAAAGAGGATTAAGGGACTGGAGCATCTTTCTTATGAGAAAAGGCAGAGGGAGCAGGGACTGTTCAGCTCTAAAAGAGATAACTGAGAGGGGACCCCACTAATGTATATAAATATCTTTGCAGGGGTACCAAGAGGATGGACCAGGCTCTTCTCAGTGGTACAAAGCAATAACAGAAGATGCAATGGGCAGAAACTGATGCACAGAAATTCCACCTGAACATGATGAAGAACTGTTGTGTGGACGACCACGCAGTGGAACAGATTGCTCAGACAGGATGTGGAGTCTCCCTTACAGCAGGAATTCCAGAACCATCTGGATGCAATCTGTGTGTTCTGGGATGACCCTACTTGAGCAGGGGGTTGGCCCACATGACCCACTGTGGTCCCTTCCAACCCAACCCATTCTGGGATTCTGTGACTGGTGCCAACTTCTCCTGGGGCATTTCCACCCTCACCAGCATTCAGGACAAGGTAGTGCCACTGCTGGGGCCTGTGTCCCTGCCACAGGCAGGCATCCTCTTGGCTCTGCACAGCCGGTGACAGCTTGTCTGTCATCCATGTCAGCAGGGGAAATTAAATGTCCCATGACAATTTGCTGCTGTCAGCAGGAAAACCAATTGGTCTGTCTTATTTTTAGTCTCTGCTGTGCTCCAGGCTTATGGAGCCTGCTGGGTGTGTGCCAGTCATGTCTGGCTGATGCCTGGAGTTCCCCAAAAAACTGAATTTTCCCAAGTTTCATTGAAAACTGGGCAGAGGAAAGAATTCCTTGGCTGTACAAAGAGCCTCAAGATGAGCTTAGACCTTAGCAGACATGAGAAAACCACAAGTGAAAGCCAGCACATATGACCCAGTTTCACAAAAAGGATTGGTCTTGAACCGGCTGTGGGGACCAAATCTAAAGGAAATCAGGTTTCATTTTGTTTGTCATGGTACTCCTGACCTCTTTTGGACAATGAAGTACTGCACAGGACTTACATTTTATCTGACAATTTAATATAGCTTTATTACTTAGAGGATTTTTTTGTCTTTCTATGCATGCTTCCATATTCTCTGATTACATCATATGTCCTAGATGACCCATGCCTCAGAAATTCAGCTTTCTCAAGGCTGATGCATAATGAATCTTTCATCCTCACTGACAAAATATGTTGCATTGATTTGTCAAGGCATTCCTTTTGCTACATTTTAAACTATATATTATGTTATAATTTATTGCCTGGCCACTCTTTATTCATGCACAGACAGCTCACATGCATTTTGCATCCTATTTATAGATTTATTGGTAACAGTAATCCAGCAGCATGCCAGAATGCAAGATAAATACAGCTGAATATAATTTGAGAAAATATTAGGTGCTTTTAGAACCCTAAGATTTGCATCTTCCATGTGTCTCATCATGTAATTTGTTATTCAGGGCAAGAGAGGTTTCCAATAAAGGGAAATTTCATGTATCTTCAAAGAGAGAAAATGCCAGTATTTGCCTTTTTCATGTCACAAAGCCAAATGTGAAGAGCATGTATTTTGCTGAACCCCATAATCCCAAATCTGGGTGAAAATGGGCATGTTAATTTTGTAAAAAAAAATGGATAGAACTATTATTACCTGTTTTTGAAGTAAAAATACTTTTAAACAATTAAAACAGTATTTCAGACACAATATAAATATCATAGTCAAGAAAATGTAGTATTTAAAGAAACACCAATCTGCTTAATAGACTAATCCAGCATTCAAATCTCATGATGCCGTACCAAAAGAAATACATTACAACAAGTATTTCAGATCCTATCCCAGAATACTGTGGTTTATCATTTTACATCTACCAATTTGGCTTCAAGTACCTGGTAAATACAATCTTCTTGAAGTCTAAAATGTGAATAAATTAGAAAGTCCTGCCAAGGACTCTTCCAACATTCCTGTGTTGTCTAAATACTAGAAAAGGGAGGAAATACAGTTTCCATTTCACAAATTTCACTTTTAGATCTCTGCATCATGTGAGCATCACTTACCAAACAGGAATTTGGATTGAGGGAACATTTTGTAATTGTTCTTTGTTTTGACAGTGATCCCACATCAGAGAACAAGCCACGAGGGCAGGCTTCCTATTTGCAATAAAATTGAGCATAACAGCATGATTCACTGGAAATGAAAGTTCATATAGAATTGTTGCTTCCTGCTGAGATAATCTTTGTTAACAGATTTCCTTTCCTATTACTTTATATTCATGGATTATTATTTCCCAGCCCTCAGCAAAGTGAGCAGAATACAATTCCTTTAGCTGTCTGTCTGCTATTGTCTCCTGATCGCCTCCCACATGCCATGAAAATGTGCCTTAGTGACTACATAATGCACATAGGTGGATTCTGGCTCTTTTGTAATTTGCAGCTATTGAGAATATTTATCACCACAGGAAATATCAAAGCAGCAGCAGAAAGACTTTTAGACTGAGCTCATAAGGGTGGCTCTTTGTTCTCATCAATGGAGAAAACAGCCTGATTAATGTAAGAACATGGCTTTAATACAAAGTCTTTTTTGACTCTACAGAATAAAAGCTTCTTGCCAGAATAAATTTATTCCAAGCACTGAGAGTCTCCAAACAGTGCAAGTGAACTCTGCTATGAGTACCCAGCACAGCCTCCATCTACTGGAGGTACTGCCTCTCCCCATGTCATACTGAGAGCAGCAGAACTGAAATTTGGTCTGCTGGGAAAGGCTGTCTGTGGAAGGACACTTTTCTTCTCGAAAACATTTCCCAGAGTCTCAGGGCAGTTCTTCAGGTGTGTTTCAGTCCCATCTATTGCAAAAGGTATTGGTAGGTGAAGAAAGTGGTTTCCATAGTATTTTCAAGATATAACCCTGTTGCTCAGAATCTTGGTGGGTGGGGTTTTTTTTGGCTGTTTGTTTGTTTGTTTGTTTTGGGGTTTTTGTTTGGTTTTGGTTTTTGATGTGTTTTTTTTCCCTAGGGTGTATGTGCTGAGCAATTCCTGCAGTCTTGGTCTGTAGACAGCTTAGCCATGCTGAAATCTGACTACACAAAGAGTCTAGAAAAATATCTGTTCTGGCTCTTTCTCCCACATTTCCATCATTTTTGTACCTGATCTTGGGCTCGTCATTTATCTTCTCTCTGCTGCCTTTGTACAAAATGAGCTTCCTTCCATCATTTTGAGGCTAAAGCCACCCAAGTGCATCCTTCTGTATCTCCAGGTTTGGTGGTTGAGGCAGTTCCACCCACAGCACCTCCCCTTGAGGTGTTATCCCCCCCTCTTCTCTGGGGCTGTCCCAACTGGTATGCTGACCAAAAGCTATCTGCTGAGTTTTTACTATAATTTCTCTCTTTTACTCCCTGAAATCAATGTCATTTTTGAGTTGCTGCTCACTGTGATACTCCTTAAAAGAGATCTACCATTAGTTTAAGCTCATTTAGGCTGTTTGATTTAGATAAATTAGAAAGTAACCATGAGTATTCCACATGAAGATGTCTGTAGCTTCCCCCCTCGCCTCCAAAAAAGCAGAAGATAAAAGTGGAAACTTCAGCTGGCAAAACTCAAGCAGGGAAAAGGTGCATATTCACTGATTTTAGTCATTAATATCTTTTAGTTCATTGGAAGGAAGGAGTGGGTATTAAAGGTTATTATTTAGATAAATGATCCAAAAGACAAGCATAAAAAAGACAGATATTCTGAGTGAAAGCAGAAACCCATTTCCCCAATCCATTAGCATTTTTAGTTTTAAACTATAAAGAGATTATCTAATATGTTACACAGGGATGACTGAAAAAATGCAATTAGATTACTTTCTTGCTATTAAAAGGAAGAGGTAAATTGCAACTAAAATGAGCTTTTAAATTAATGTTTTGTGCCCATCATAGTTTAAAAAAACAACTGTAAATCAGAATAGCACCATTGATCAAAGTCCCACATTATGGGACTTTGCATTTTTCAGACAAAGTTTGTATAATCAAAGCTTCTGTGCCAAGAATTGTCTCTGTGGGAGACTTAGTGCTAAACACCAACCTTATCTAATGAACACTTGTATTGTCATTTAGAAGGCAGTTTTCATCTAAAACCTGTAAAAACATACCAAGGGATCCTTTTCCCTCTGTTCTTTCTCCTTTGTTGTTAATTACTTAGCTTTAACATCCCGTTTGGAATTCTGTTCCCTGAAGATCAGTCTTTATTAGCTATTTTTTCAATTCTGACAAGGCAACTTCAGAAAAAAAAGTACTTAGGAGTGACACTCCAGAATAAATACCCGGGAAGGCTTGAATTCAACAAACAAATTCCCTAAACTTGACAGGTACTGTTGCTTTGTTAAAGTCACCTTTTACCCGTTTGTTTGTTTGTTTACTTATAAGAGTGATGACAGTGACAAGAGTAGGTGCTGTGCCACTGACACAGAAGCAGTGGCAGCAGCAGCAGTGTGCAGTGCTGCTGTTCATCCCCTCTCTCTGGTACGTGGTGCAAGTTTCCAGAGACAACCTCCAGCAGCTTTTTCAGCTCAGTGGGGTGCTTCTAGCTTTTATCAAAAGTCTTACTGCATTTTTCCTGAGGCTTTACTAAACATACAAATTATGATGTGTGTCTGAGCCAAATACAATAAAGCATTTGGAGGTTTCTCCAGGGTATCAGCAACCTTGTGCTGAAACAATGATATCAATGTAGACATTTTGGCTGCCATTCTATATTTTATTCCCAGTTCTTATAAAGCATGATGTTATTATGTATAATATAGTATTGATTAGAGGTACACTTCGTGATCAGGAGCTCTACTTACATGATCATAAGCAGATTGCAGCAGTGGGCTGTGCCTGACACATCTCTAGTTACAGACCCTTCTCTCAAAGTACTTTGAAATAGTCACACTGATCTAAGCCTGACAGACAACAGAGTTCTTCTCCCTCAGTTTAGACAGACACCTACAGCTGAACTAGTCTCCTTGATCTCTGTTTGTAGTCAAATAGAGAGAAATTATGACTTTTAGAGAAAAACACCCCATCTAATTCATCTTAGGCTTCTGCATCAGGACAAGATGATCAGTGCCTTAGACTCCCTTAGCCCAAGGTGAAAAGGCTGCCTTCCATGACTGGTTTAGCTGCAGGCAGTGGCCTTGCAGATGCCTCATTAGGTGACTCGTGCAAAGGTCATGGCAGCAAAACAAAACCATACTCACACGACCTTAAGCCGTGTCTACACAGGTTGTGTCCCTAGCTAAAACTCGATACTACCCTAATTTAATCCTTCACTTGATGACTTCCCTTTCAAGTGATTGCCATCTTTGAAACCTGCAGATTTGCAGCTACTTTAGGTCAATCTCAATCTGCCATGAATTTGTCCAGGTAATGCATTTCCCCATGTTAACACCAGGAGTCACGGCATAATGCACCAAATTCAAGATCTGATCAGGATAAAACTAAAAAGTTTTTAAATTGGACTGGCTTTTGTGATTTAGCTACACAAAGAGGTAGCTATCTGTGGGAAAGGGAAGAGAACTTCTAGTAGCAGCACAGAGCAAGATCATGCAAAATCAGTTATGGAACTACACTATTAGCAGATTACAGAAATTACTGTGTCAGAGTTATTTGCTGGGCTGCTTTAAGGGAGAATTCATTATTCAAAACTTACAGCTGGCCCCTCTGTTGCCCAATCTGAAACAGGTTTTGAAACACAGGTGAAAACAGAAACAATTACAACCCCCCTTTTTGTGTGACTACATTGTCGTGAAAGGGTTTGTCTTCTTTGCTCTCCTGAATAATTTTCTAAAAAGCAAAGCATGTTAACAAATTAACATTAAGAATAAAGCCTGTACAACTCTATGTGTATGTCTAGGGAGCTGGCTGAGTCTGCACAGCTTGAGTTTTTGTTTTCTCAGTGGAAATTTCCTCCTTTTTACTGGTGGCAAAGGTAAGAAATCTATTTTTAGGACAACCCACATTTGTCTGGATGCACTTCCAGAATGGCAGTGTTAAGCTTACTGCATCCTATTCCTCTGAGTAATCATAGGAAAACATACACATAACATGAGGCACATGTTAGTATCATTTAGGATTTATGATTACAGAATTCAAATAAAGAGACCGGTTTATTCTTCATCATATAATTGCAGTTGTAAATTCTTAACTGCAGGTGTGTTATTTTCATTAAGTGAATAAATCCTCACAATGTGGGGCCCTGATCCATGATGGCAGACTCCTGCAGCCCTGTAATGAAGAAAAAACAAGAATCACAAGAATAAATATCTGTGCCCTTGCTGCTAAGGCATGTCAAGGTGTTGGTTTGAATTCTGAGCTCTTTAATTAGTCCTGAATCCTGCACATGAGTTGTTCCAGTTCTGAAATCTGCTACCTTTGTGGTGACACTTCTGCCTGGTTTTGAGTTCTGCACATGAAAGAGGAAGTTTGAAGGGAAGAGAAGCATATCAGCAATTTGACCATATGTGTTTTTTTTCCTTTTTCTTTTCCTAGTAGAGAAGATATATAATGCACATTAATGCATGGCACTAGTAGTGACGATGATATTTTCTGTGGATGAGCTGCCCATATGCAGGTCTTGTTTTCTTCCCTGTCATTCACAGAAGGAGAACACCAGCTATGTGATCTTAATGTTCCTTTTCTTGGTAAATTGATCATGGCTTCTTCCTGTTTCAACTTGGGTATTGAAAGAAACTTGATCTGCACAGCATCAAAGACCAGACGTAACTGAGTTTCAGTCCTGATGTAGTAACATCCTCTTTGTAGCCTTGGGCAGGTCACTTGATCTTTGAATTCTACAGCTTCATATTTTGTTATGCAAATTAATTGCAAAGATGTGGTGTTAACCTGAACCACATTAGTAGTGGGAGAACTGTTTAGATGTTCTTCATACAGGACGATGAAGAGGAAGTTGTGCTAGACAAGCAGTGTTTTTAGAGATACATCTAAATGGCAAAATTCAGATACTGAACCTAATCTGGGTGTCCTAAAGATGAGAGAGCACCAAGATTTGGAGTTCAATCTGGCACTGACTATCTTTTAACTCACAGGATCAAGCAGTTGACCTGTTTTGTTAAAGAGTTGGAATTTTGTCTTTTCCATGCCTTTCACATGCCTAATTTCAATTGCTTTTTCCCATCAGCAGGAAAGGTCATTCTCATTAAGAGACAAATAACGCAAATTGGATGCATTCAATTTGCATGTTTGAATATACGAATGAACACACTTCCCATTTTTCTTCCCAAGGACTGACCTCTCAGTCAAACAGAATTTATTCTACTCCTAGCTGAAAGTGAACTTCTATACAATAAAGATGGCTGGGAGTCACAGGGCATCTGACATATTTTAGCTAATTGTGATTCCAGATATTTGATGGCAGACAGAAAACCTGTGGCCGGATTTCACAAGAATGAAAAATTAGAAGTCAGCCTAGATTCCAGTTTTTATGTAGAAACAGAGGTGATTAAGTGAAATTATTATACTTGTTCAAGGCCAACATCAAAAATAGTTTTAAAGACTCGTGTATAAGATTGATGTTATCAGCAGCCTCTTGATGCAGACTGGGAATGTAGCCATGGAACAATCCCAACCTCCAGCAATAAGGAAGCAGATTCAAGGTCACTTGCAAGCTGAGATGCTTTATATAGCACATCTTAATGCTTGCTTACATTCTGGACTGACCAGAGGTTCTTGCAGTACCAGGGATTGTCCTTTTATTAGGTAATCACTATGAGTGATTATCAGATGACAGAAACCTTGCCATCATTATCTGTGATGGACAATACACCATTATTCTGCAATAGAATTTAAAAGTATCACCACACTTTATTCTTTAGTAACTAGATAGGGTGTGATCCAGTATTGCTCTCCAGTTCCTTCAAAAATAATTACACACTAAAAATTGTAATACATCAAAAATTTAATTACACTAAAAGTGCTTACTAATGTTTTGTTATTACTCTGTTTAATCTTGGCATCTGCATGCCTTCCATTAATTTATTTCAGTAAAAACTATAGGTCACATTGTGGAATTCTTATTATATTTCTATGTAGTCAGAACTCCCATTTTTTACCAGAGTCTGGTTTAAGTGAAGACATTGATTTGGGCTACATGACTTTGTGTATGTAGTGATGCATATAAAAGGAGAAGATAACTAAGGTAATGCTTTAGTTTGTGTATATTTAGGATTTGTCTATAATATTTGTTTCAGTTTATAACACTTTAGATTATTAGTTCTTCTATTATTTAAGCAGCCATTTAAATATTTTGTCCATTTTAAAAATAAAGAATTTATTTGGGGCACAAACTTCAATGCTCTTCTTAAGGAAATAAAATGTAAACTGCAGAATAAAATGATAAGCTGAAGAGGCCCTCTAACAGTAATTCACCTATATTTTTCTTTCATATATATCCTCACAAAAACTCACATGAAAGAACAATATAAGCTGCTGTTTCCTTGTAAAGGCAAAAATACCGTTTTCAAAAAAGTTGTTAGCCAATGATTTTGTAAAAAAATAAAAAGCTCCTACCCATACCTTTTTTTAAGTTAACTCAGCATACAAATTATGTAATTTGGCTCTTGTAAAGAAATTCTCTAGAGGACACTATCCAATGATCTCTTCTGTACAAGCTTGTTTTAGTACTATAGCAGAGTAACTATATTTTGGAGAATTTTAAATAAAAATATGCACACACACCACACATGGATATATAAATACACAGACCCACACTATGTGTAAATATGCATACAATCTATAAATTCATTCAGTTATTTGAAAATGTACACTTTAAAATCTACTGCATGAGTGAATCTTTGAACAAACTCTTAAAAAGTGCAATAAACTTGTCCTGCTGGCATTCTGCATACATTATTTCTTATTCCATAGCCCAGGGCAGGAAGAACTGTCTGAAAATTATTGGTCTGTAGTTATATCTTGACTCATAAATCCTTTATGAGGATTGTGATTACAGAGCAAAAGGACAATGTAGTTTCTCACATTGTCTTTTACTACAAATGTCATTGGCCAAACAGAAAAACATATTTGTGGTTGTTTTCCATGTACACTGTAGCTCACAAGCATTTCTCTCTGCAACAGTGATGGCAGGAGTAGCTCTCTGTGCTCGGTTTACATCACTCCTTCTGTTGTGTGAATGCAGAATGAACTGGCTCAGAGAATTCATTCTGAATAATTCTTTTATTTTTGCTCAGTTATTTTCCTCAGGTCTGACCAGCCACGTATGGCTGTGTCAGTGCTGCTGAGGGGTAGTGGGAATAAATTCAAAAAGAGCTGGACAGGATCAGCACTACAGCCCAAAAAGTACTTGCTTGAGTACTTTTACAAAATGCTTAAATGAAATCCTAACTTGAGTTTTTCAGAGGGTCTATGGAGATTATTAGCCTGCAGTAATATAAAAATCAATTAGATGTAAGGAACTTGGAATTATGCAGTGTCTGCTGTAGGATTAATTCACAAATGCTAAATTATGTGAAAAATTTAGAACTTGAATAGACAAAATAGTTTTTGATTCAGATATTCTATAAGGTGCTTTAAGCCTCAGAGAAGGCATCTGAGACTTCCTGCAGAGCTGTTTGACAGGAAAGCTAATGTTCCCTCAAGCCTGGCATGACTCAAGGGCCAACAAGGAAACATGAAGGGATGCATCAGCAGATCCTGCTGTGTGGTGATGCTGTTAAATATGGCTGCTGGTGCTTTGCTGTGGGCTGTGGGGTGAAGAGAACCTGGAAAGATGATGAGCTCACTGATGCTATCTCTATCACTACAACAAAAAATCCAAATGTATGTCATAGTGTTATTTAGGACAAGAGCAATGTTCAATAATTAATTCCCTAACAGGTTTGCTAGCAGCCTGAATGCATTCCAGACTAAATATCACTTTGGTAACAGAGTTGAAGTAGGTAGAAGGTCTGTCTGAGAGAGGCGGGTTGTTTTCTTATTTTGTTGATGATACTCAGGTGTTAATACACAATGAGACAGCAAATAGGTCTGAAAGTATATTCTAATTATGCTCATTTGGGGGCAGGTGACCACAAATGGACCAAAGGGTGCTGTGGGCCAGGATTCAAAGGTGGGGATGATATCAGGTTAGCACATGCCCAGAGTACTGGCACTGGGATACCTCAGTGATGAAAGCACAGAGTGTGGGGTAGGGAGATGTGCTGTCAGGCTATAGAAACAGCACATAACTGTATAAATAGCAAAGCTGTCATATGCTGTGCAGCATTAATGGGACTGCAATGAAAACTACATCCTCTGCCATTCTTTACCGGTGACTACAAACTGCAGAGTTATTTCCCATGGTTTGTTGTTTTTAATATTCAGGATGAAGTGACCCTTTTGTATTCAGGTTTTCCCATGTGCTTATAGTGACTTCTCATGTACTCTTTTAATTTATGTAAAAACAATGCAAAAATATTTTTTTCTGTAAAAGCAAGTAAGTTTTGAATTATCAACACACATGATATAAAACAGTATGAATAGTTCCTATGGAACTTTGTTGACTTTGTACTATCTCTACAATTTGAATAGGTGATTATTTACAGATAAGATGAAGTATGTGGACAGTAGTCTTTAGAAAAACCTTGGATTCAGAGATTTTGTGGGACAGTCACACGCTTTTCTGTATGTTGTGTAGATTGATCTTCCTCTTGCCCAGGCCAAGGGCTACAACAAAAATGGGGTAAAAAAGGGGGCACAGTGCAATAGTGATTTTCAAAGGGGTGGAATGGAATGAGGCTGTCAGGGAAGTTCAGATTGGACTTCAGTTAGGAAAAGGTTCTCCACTGAGAGGGTGGTTGGTCACTGAACAGGCTTCCCAGAGAACGGGTCCTGGCACTAATCTTGTCAGAGCTGAGAATATCTACACATTGCTCTTAGTCACATGGTTAATTCTGGGTAGTCCTGCAAGGAGCAGGGAGTTGGGCTTGACAATTCTTACGGGTGCTTTTCAACTCAGAAGATTCTGGCATTCTGTGTGATGTCGCGGTGTGTGCTTCTGATGTGTCCCAGGGCACACGGCAGCAAAGGGTGCGACACCTTCCCCCTGGGGAGCTCTCACCTCCACACCAGGGCCTCCGATGCTCTCAGCAGTGTCTGTCTGGGGGCAGAGATGAAGCAGAGACGAGACGGGTCTTGGGGTAAACTGAAGAGGTTTATTGAAGTACTGAACTCAAAGAACTAAAAGCCCCAAGTCCAAACCTAAAAATTTGAAGACCTCAAGACCCCGCGCAGGGCTCGAGCAGTGGATTTTATAGAAGCGGTGGCACAATGCAAGCAACCAATGAGAGCACACGTAGGGAGGAGACGAAGTGGGGAATACAGAACAAAATCCAATGGGGATAACAAAAGGTGGGGAACAATGCAGGGTAGCAAATCATACATCAAGCAAGGGGGGATTTGCAGGGAAGGATCTAGAAACAGGGCCAGGAATACAGGGGATTGACAACTGAGGAAGGAGGAGAGTAGGGAAGGGATAAATGTTTAAGGGCCAATGGGGAAACTTCTAGGGAGTGGCCAGCTGACAGGCAAAGGAATTGACACATAACTGTATGCATATCAATTAAGGTACCGAACCTAAGAATAGAACAAACTGATACAAATAAAGGACTGTGCCCGTCTCAAAGAATGGGGGAGGGCAGGTCCAGGGGAGACAAACTGCATGTCACAAAGCATAATTTAAATCATAACACACAAATGAAATCAAAGGCTGGCCACGAAACTCAAAGCAAAAACCCACACCACAACAGTGTAACACACTAAATGTCAGATGTGGTCAAATATCACATATGTGCCTTGTAGCATAGCCAGAGATGGAGTATCAGCATGCAGTATCTCTGCAGTTGCAGTCACTGGCAGGGTGGGTATCATTTGAGTTCAATGTATGGCGTACAGGACCTAAAATTAGAAAGATGAAAATATTTTAAAGATTTGGATGAATCACAACCTATTTCTTGTTCTATCCTCCTACCTTCAAGTGAAATGAAATCTCTAAAGTCCTCCATTCAAATACTTAGATATACCCAAGTGACTAGAGATGGCTTTTGCTTTTATATGAGGGCCAGAGGACTATATATCATCCTAGAGACTGAGGATCCTGTCATTATTTTTTTCTTACTTGCAGGTGTAATTACTGTAATGTAGTGTCTACTTGAGAAAGGAAATTAAACTCTCAAGAACAAATTAGCTAATTTCACATTAATGGAATGATTTTTTGTTAAAAGACCTGCTAGAGCTGAGTCCAGTTTCTGAAAATAAGTATTGTCTTATCTTATAAAATAACTTTCTCTCTTGATGTCAGCATTTTCTGATAGACCAGTGGTAGAATGGATGAGTGCCCTGTCTTCTGTGGATCAATTACTGGACACTGGAGCTCTATGAGGAATGTAGTCTTTGATGGGAATAACGGCATAAAGTTCTCCTAGTCAGGACATGACAGCTGACAGAGCTCTTTGGTTTTCCAGCCTTTGGTGGCTTTTACAATGGCAGTAATCTTATACAGCAGTGAGCAAATGGCAGATGCTGTAAAAGTGCATTTTATATATGACTGTTGCAGGAAGGAATACCTGCTGAAATTTATTTGCTGTGTCCTTGAACAACATTGAATTCTCCAGATTAGGCAGTGCCTGTGGAGCAAACCTATTCATTTTGCTAATGAGACAGAGGAGGAAGATAAAGATTTAAAAAATGCCTGGCATCATATTTTATTAGTCACCCAATATAATTATTGACAGGGATCGAGGATGTTAAGTTCCAGAAAAGGACTACTTATTATCTTAACACTCCTGAGATGCATTAAACACATTTGAATTTAATTAGAAAGGAGTATCCATGATTTAAGAATAAATCTTGCACCTATTAATTTAAGAAATTAAGATGAATTATTTCCTTTAAAATTTCTAGCATTTTGGATAAAAGTCCTTCATAAAAGGTGCATGGCTTACTTTCAAAGACTAAATTTATATGATGTGATTTTTGTCACCTAGACTGAAAAACGGTTGTAGTTAATACTGGATAGATTTTGAAATGCCTTCCATGTGGTATTTAACAGTAAAAGCATCTTAGTCATGATGAGTCAGATACTGAATTTAGAGAGAAAAAATAAAATTATTTAACTAATTTCAAATCTGTTTTTTATTATTGTTTAGGGATTCCACAGTGTGACCTCTCTTCTCCAAAAATGGTAAAATTCCATTTCTCAAAACTATGTAACTAACAAAAAATAGCTTGAGGATAGTTCAGAGTAAGCACAGATGGCCCAGCAGATTAATGGTTTAATGTTTTTTTAAAGGATGATGATTACAGCCATGTTAAGTAGTCAGGAACTGATCATATGGGTGAATATTTGCAATTTCGTCATTTGTAATACAGCTAATGCATGATCACATCTTTTAGAATCAATAGGAGATTGGCAGACTCAGATATCTAATGCAAGATGTTGACTTGGCCCACCAAATCCAAGGAGAATATTTTGAAAGGATAAAGAAACACTACAAAGTAACAAGGTAAATGACCAGCAAAGCTTGTGGGGCAAGCACAGGGGCAGACTCTGCAGCCCGTGCTCTGTGTTGTGTAGGTGTAACGTGGTGCTGTGCACACAACAAACCAAAGTGCATCAGGGCCTGGGGTCATCTCAAAGAGTGGGAACTAAACAGAGCCTGAGGAGAAAGCACAGGAGCAAAGAGAGCATCTCTTCTGGAAGAACAGAAGAATTGTTTGTGACACTTGGGTTTCAGAGACACATTTGGTGCTATTAGTCAGCCAGTGGTAAAACAACATTAAAGCTTCTAATGATTATTTGCTAACACAAATAATATTGACTTCACTCTTGGATAACTCTTTTAATCCCCTTATGGTGTTGCCATGGAACCAACACATGATATTGGCAAGCTCCTATTACATATGGGCAAACATAACACTTGCAACCAGTAAAATACTTATTTTATCTGCTTAGTACATCATGCACTTTCCAAAGATGAGGGGAAAAAAGTAAAAAAAACTTGAAAAATATCTGTAGAGATGGTAATGACATTTTTTAAGGATGTATTTATTGTGGTCGACAAATCACTGCTAATGCTCCTGGCATATAACACAAAAATGCTGGCAAATACTGGAAATAGGAGTGGTAAATTACAAAGATGAGTGAATCATACAGAGCAATCTGAAATGTTTGGGAAGCAGAAAACAAAAGAGTCTTAAATTCTGTTAAAAGCCCATGAATGCACCAGGAACAAGGGGCTGAGGTCCTTTCTACAGAACCAGGGCTGTATCTGCAGGGCAGTGATTCAGAATAGAAATTACAGATTGCTGCAGTTTGGTAGGAGTGAAGTCCAGAGGTAACCACTATTTTCTATGTCAAGGAAATGATTGCTATAGCATTTGGATTAAAATGTCCCTAAAATTGGCTTGGCTCTCTGTAAGGAAGTAAGTGGACATGGCAATCAAAAACCACAAGGCAGCCTTTTACCTACAGCCAGACCTCTGACAGCAAGAAGACAGGAGTAGATATAAATGTCTTCAACTGCACACTCCATTTACTTCTGTGAAGTAATCATGCTTTTCACCTCTGAATCTGTGTGCTATTTTCCTCTGTAATGATTAAATGATCTGTAACAAAGAGCATAAAATAAGAAGGTGATTTTACATCTGTTCATAGAACTGCTGAAACTGAGCCTAGAATACTGCTTTCCTGTGTCTGCATTTTAATAAGTAGGTTAAAAGTTTGGAGACAATTCAGGGTTGAAAAAAAAAAGTTCATGGTTGAGAAAAATCTTCAAAGGATAAATTTACTTAGAGCAAATCTTTTTAACTGACTGAAAAGGAGATTTTGAGGAGAATTGTGATGAGCAGGAATTAAATACTGAGCACACCATAAGGAGAAGTAATGAATTTTCCCTCTTTTCATCCATCTGCTCTAGTTGAACCCTGTTCAGAGGCTGATTGAGTCTAACACTAATTTCTGGGCTAAAAACAGACATAGACTGGTGAAAGGAACACTATTTTTTAAAATAAGTTGATTTAGTTCTTTTGTTTTTCTGTAACAATATTGACCCAGACAGCAGTTCCAGAATTTTACCAATAAATACCTATTTGAAGAAACAGCCCAAAAAGCCATGGATACACAGCACGGAACAAATGGTCCTTGCCTTGTTCATATCTACATAGCAGGTGAACTTGGACTTGCAGCTGCAGCTGCATATCCTTGAATATTACCTTTCATTTATTTCTAATCAAGTTTAAGCTGCAATGTGGTGTGAGTTTTGCTTTGTTTTGATTTGAGAAGTGCTTTGAATGCTCCCAGTGGGACATGAAAGACCCTTAAGGGTGAATGAAAGCAAAATGAGCTTTCAGTCACTTCATGCTGCCTAGATATGGAAGAGAAACTGTTCTAGCTTCATGATGTGACTTAAGCTTCCTTTACCTGACAGCACTAACTCCTGCAGAGTTTATGCCTCTGACTGTAATAAACTGCAGGTTTTCTGACTCTAGGCTCCTATCAGTGAAGGAATGTTAAGGATTAGAAGAGGTTTTATTCATTACTGAATCCAGTTCCTTGTTATTGAAAGCAATCTCACAATTTTTTACAAGTGGACAAAGCTTTAAGTCAGAAATAGTGCAGATTTTTCTAAAATGTTAATTTTAAAAGCTTGTTCAAAAAGGTAAATATTTTGAGTGTGCTTTTTCCTCTTTTTTGGGGGAGTATATATTCATCAATACATTTATTACTATATATATGTATGTATAAAATCCAGCACATACCTGTGTGAGTCTATACTAAAGTAGTTTATAGCCTCTTTTTTTTCATGTCAACATTGTAATTTTTAGTTTAAATTTCTTTCCCTTGGCTGTTTCAAAAAGGTAAAATATATATATAGTGCTATAATACAGCACTTAGCTGGGGTGTTATTGTTACTGGGTTGATGCAATGAAAATATGGGCTGGAAGTGTGTGGAACCAAAAAAAACCCCTTCTTTTTTAGGTCTAAAAAAAACCAAATAAGTAAAAAGTATAAGTTATGAATAGAAATGAAATGTCAGTCAGCAGTATTTCAAGTTGAATCCAGATCCAAGACTGATTGAGCTGGATTTCTAAAGTTATAATGCAATTCTTGCTATGCTTTAGCTTACCAAATATAAGACACTAAAAAAAAATCACCCAATAAATAAACTTAATGTACATAATTATGATAGCCTTATGTTTCTTTTATACCATGATCAAGCTATTTTAACTTTTGAATCTTTCTTTTTGTCTTCCATAATTGGCTTTTGAGTATAAATTACTGGATCTCATCCGTGGCATGTGTGTACCCAAAATTCTCTTAAAAGTCAGTGGTCATTCTTGGAACCATACTAAAGTGGGCTTTGGGCTTCAATCTGACCAATTCTTAGGTAATATCTTGAATATAAGTATGTAAGTAGTCATTTTAACTGAGAGAATAACTTCCTATTTTCTGTTTAGTCCAAGCTTCATTTGGCTGAAGGATGTTTTGAATAGAAGGTATCACCTATTCAAATGCTGTAAGATAAATTTAGACTTAATGGCATGGTGCCAGTTTTGCATTTACAGTTAAAGAGTGCTTTAAAATCCATTAGAAAATTCTGAGGGAACCTTCCTAGAGAAACAGTTCCAACTTTAGAAACTTCCATCTTTGACAATTCAAATGACTTCTATTAGCTTGAATATCCCAGCATTTTTATCTGGAAAATCTCAGAGGTAACAGTGTGCACATAAAACCCTCCTTGGGCATTCAGGGTACCAGATACTTACTGGGTCATCCTGGAGCTGAAAAATGGTGTTAAAACTATGCTGAAAAGCAATAAACTGAGCAAATTTCCATGAATTTTCTTAACTTTTATGCTGAGGGGTTAGGCACAATCAAATATAAGTTTGAAAGAAGTCTGGTTTTTATTACTGCTTTTGTGTGTGTGTATCTGTCCATTTGCCAGTATGAGAAAGTTTTCTATTTACATTATTTCTATTTCTAGATCGCTCACACCTAGACCAGGTCCCTTAGGGTTAGTGAGGAGGTCCCAAGAATGGCTGAGGACAGTCCCTCCAGCACTTTCTCATTTTGTCTGGGATATGGATGAAAACCATCTAGATGTCTTTCAGCCACTTGCTGGTGCAAAGCACCACAGACCTGCTTTGGTAGTTTTACATCTAGTATGCTTCAAACTATTACTTTTGTACTGCCATCAGATCAATGCATGCATCTCTTAGCCTTCTCATCAGTTTGCAAGAGCTGCCTACTTCAGACTGAATTTCCTTTGGTATAAATAGATTTTGCTGTGGTGGCTACTCTGACCTACCTTTGTGATGTAGATACCTCAGAACTGAGCAGCAATTTCTGCAAAAAAGCTGTTTCTACCCCTCCCCTGCCTTTTCAGCAAATATAATTGCATATATTGTTTCTGATGATTCATCTGCTTGAACTGGAAGAAAGAACTTGACAGTCCACAGTATGAGACAAATTATGTACTATATCTCCTGCTTAGGTTTACTTCAAATTCAGTAGATTAAAAAGAAAACATATTGTCCAAGTAGAAGTGAAAGCTTCAGGTCTTCTAAATCTTAATTTCTATAAACTACAAAAATACAGTTAATTTTCCTTACAATCTTCCAGTGTTTAGTATGTCTGCAGATAAAGTTAGAAATGCTTGAAATGCAGTTTCTTGACAGTGGGTGAGTCATTTCTCAGGTAGCTCAGGAACTAACCTTAACCTCAGGCTTGGATTGGTGGCTGAATCTCTGGTTGTTCCTGTTTTTCCTCTTTGACTGGGCCATCTGGTCTCCCTAGTTCTTAGAGTGGGTTTGCTCTGGTGACAGCATTTCTCTCTTCATTACAAATCCAGTGAACGTCTAACACTCAGTTCCTAACAGTCTCCAACAGGCTCCAATAACATTGCCATTTATTGTGTGGGTCTTTTATATAAGGTGATGAAAGTTGGGATCCTGTTCTATTCCAATATTCCTATAGGCAGCTCTAAGAGAATTTGGTTTCCCTGGGGTCAGGTTTGCACATGCCATACAGTTATCTGTTCTTGCCAGCTATGTTTGTTATAATAAAAGATATTTTGTCTACCTATAAACTTGCCTTCAGTTACACTGAAGTTCAGTCTGGACCAGTTCCTGAGCAGGGAACAGCACTAGCCTAATTCTAGTCAAAATTAGAACTAGGCTTGGACTAGAAGCCTAATTCTCTGTCAAATTCATCTTGGAAACTAGGGATGCTTTCATCACTTTCAGCACCTGAAGAAGAAAAGGAGATTGAGGGCAAATGGGAATAGGTGAAGAAAAAAAACCCAGACAAGTAATAACATCAGACAGAATCAAGTGCTGTGCAGAAAACAGCTGTAAAGTAGGACAGCTTTTCCCAAGAAGCAGCTCAAAGACTGTGCTCCCTGCTCCTTCAAGTCTGCTTTTAATGATATTCTTTTCCTGCAGCCTCAGTGAACACTTAAAGTCTCCCTCCTTGAGCAGTGGGCTTCAAGAGGAGAGAGCATGGGAACATTGGCCTGTCACACCCATGGTATGATTGTGCCTGCAAATACCCTGTCTGTATCTTCACAGGTATCAAAAAGAACAAGGGTGGAAGTGTGGCCATACTGAAGCTGCAGGACCTTCTGCATCCATTTAGGACTACAAGAAATACATCACTCAAAGATCACCTTTTCTAACTCTAAAAATTCATGAATATTTTAGCATCTGCTTTTAACCAAGAAAATGGGCCAGAGGCTGGAGAACTAATATAATCGGAATTAGCATTGACAATACGTATAATGCATCAATAGTTGTAAATAAGCAGAAAATGATGATACTTATTTTTGAAACTTCTTTAGACTAGAGATACATACTTGGTTTGAAAAGTTTCATTTGCTAAATTTGCTAAACCACAATCTATAATTTATAGCGTGTCCTAGATTAATAGTCTTCTCTGTGTGTTTGGACAATTGATCTACTTGCAAACTCAGAAAAAAAGAAAATTGCCCATGCATGTAGAGGAAACAGGGAATAATGGGGGGATTGTGCTTTCTCACCATAGCATTTGGGCAAAAACCAGAAGAAGCAGAAATCACTCAATGACAAGAACCTGCTCCAGGGAAGTGGAATACAAGTTATGACTGAAGTTTTAAGTACAGTCTTATAAACCGGAAATTCTGATGCATTTCCATTGCTGAGTTTGAGGAGGATCAACTGGAGCCGAACAGCCCCGGCTCCCTCCTGTTGCCCTGACGGGTTCAGTGGCAGTGGTGGCTGTCCTGCTCCCCTGCCCACACCCATCTAAGGGGCCCGTGGGCTGCTCCGGGTGACTCTTGCAAGTGACCCCCGGGGTCCAGACTGCTCTGCCGGCTCCCCTCACCGGGGAGCTCCCTGCAGGGCTCCGGTCTGCAGCTCTCCCCATGCCCACCTCTGCGTCCCACCCTGTTTTCCCTCTGGGAGCCTCCTGTCCCATCGCTCAGTGTCCCTTCTCCCATGTGCCCCAGGACACACAGGGGCTCTCTGTCCCTGCCAGTCCCCACACGGACACAAACAGCTGGCCTGTTTCCGACAGCATGAGAGGACACAGTCTTAAGGTGCGCCACGGGAAGTTCAGGTTGGACATTAGGAGGAGATTCTTCACTGAAAACAGAGATGAGATGTTGGGATGGGCTGCCCAAGGAGGCGGGGGAGTCACCGTTCCTGGGAGTGTTTAAGGAAAGACGACGTGGTAATTAGTGCCACGGTCTAGTTGAGCGGTGGCCTTCGGTGGTAGGCTGGACTGGATAATCCCAGAGGCCTTTCCTGCCTGAACAATTCCGCGATTCCGTGACCCC